>JALRMI010000209.1:0-51238 GCA_026120165.1 Leptosphaerulina australis
ACCGGTATACTAGCTAGCACAACCAGACGTTGATGCTAGCCCGTACCACGTGGGAGCAGTGACAGAGAACCACTATCATTACTCTTCCGGATACACGATCGTGATCGTGATTCTTGCATAAGTCGATACACGGTTGTGACCGTGATCGCTGCCATCTTTTCCTTCCCCCCCCCCCCCTCCTCCATCAAGGTGCAGGTCGCACAGGTCACATTACCTTCCGGACCTATCCAAGTAGGACCCGAGACGGTATACCGACAAATCTCGTGATTTTTTGTAGTGACCTCTATTGAGCTACGATCAAACGCCTTGGTGGTAATCCAAGCACACCGTCGTGTAGTTGGCGAGAGGCTCTTTTCAGAAAATAGTTTTACGATATCGCTACCGCGTTTTGGTGTCCTATTATCTGTGGTAGGAGGGGGTGGTGTTGACGGCTGTTTGCGGACTACCACCCAGCAAGAACCTAATGGCTTCCTTACATTCTTAGGGTACAGCCCTGTTGCTTTTCACCCAGATCGGACACATTGCTCACGAAGACCGATTTTACGCGCTTCTGCATAAAATTCAAGAAACTTTACCTTCCCAAGCTTTGTTGCATCTGTCTGGGCCCCATACTCGCCGACAAAGCGCCGATATGCCACCTTCAAGCTTTAGAGACAGCCAAGATCTAAGGGCTAGAGTACATGTGAAGTATGGGCAGGGATAAAGAGCAAGTAGACATTATTTAGGTAACATGTGGTCATAAATCCATCCGAGGTACGACTGCCATGGCCGTCAACAATGAGCAACCGTGACTCAGACGGGTCGTCAGGCTCAGTCTGGGGCAAGAACACCTTCTCCAGCCACTCAACAGCAATTTCATTACTTGTCCATCCATTATTCGAAAAGGTAACATTACTATTATTTGCTCTATTTACCGTCTGTTTTGTGCATATGTAGCCACGCAGACTCTTGCCTATAGGAAAAACTCTATGAGAAAACCTTTCGTGTGCCTTACCTACAGTCCCTGTTCAGGGCAGTTACTGTAGTTATTTCCTCTCCATTTGACCACCTTTGCTGCCATTCTTGCCCCTGTTCGGGGGTATCGAAAGAATTAGGGAAGAGAGACAAGGCTGGGATAGACTGGTAGCCCCATATTACCACTCTGACAATCCATCTACCTGTTGATACTACGTTATATCTTCACGTTCTAGTGCATTGGCAACCTTGAATTGCTGTAAGACGTCTTGTTGTATCAACCACCGTGCGATCGCCGGAGCCTGAGTTCCGCACTGCAGTGCAACCCGCACCTTCTCAGTCTGAAGTAAAGGAAGTAGTGTACTTCTGTCGTATCGTCGGCAGTGGTAAATTACGTGTTGCACTGTCTGATCTCGCTATCCGCACGGACATGTTATGTCTACCCCTGGGACGCGGCGCCAAGTGAGCCAGTTGTTAAGTCCTATTACTTCGGTGCGCAGTAGAAACAAGGCTGTGGCCTGAGCCTTTGTAAGTTCATTGTATAGCCTTCCTAGGTGTCGTGTCCACAGTCCATTCCAGGTGGCCTCAGGGCGATCATTGCTTGCAGCTCTCCATTGCCTTTCCCAGTCTCAGTTCATCCATTCCTCCATAAGTGTGATGGGTTTCTTTCGTTTCTTCAAATTTCTCGAGGCTCGTTGGACTCTACGTGCAGACTGGAGTTACTCGCGCTCTCTCACAATTTCTTTTGTCGGCCCGTATTCTTGCTGCCTCGCTTCTTGTTGGTGAGCGTGGCCCTGGGCGTTTATTGAGAGAGGTCCATATGCTCTGCATGGTTCCTTCTATCACTGGTTCAGCTGATCCATGGCTTGACCTTGCTATGTATTGGAGAGTCTGAGTTTCTGCCCATAGTATCAGGGGAGGGACCCCGGCTTCTCACTATATAGCTGCTGTTGAAGTACCTTTGTATGCTCCTGTGACTTTTCGTAGACACTTAGTCTGAATGTCTTCGAGTGCTCGAGTTGTGCTAGCGGCAGTTGGGTTGGCATCGGGCTTTTGAATCCACACCTGGAATCCATATGCCATTGTGGGCCGTACTACTGCAGTGTATAACAACCTCGACCTTCTCATGGAAGGTCCCCACGTGGAGGCGGCGATACATGTGAGAGCACTATACAGTTTTGCCCCCTTCATTGCGGCGATGTTACAATGTTCCCTCCACTGTAGTTTTGGGTCCACCCATACTCCGAGGATTCTGATCGACTTTTTGCACAGTTCGGCTTGGCCGCCCCCAATCTGTACGGTGCTCGCAAGGTCCTCCCGACGGCCTCTTCTCTTCGTGAAGTGCAATAGCTGGTACTTTTCTGGTGCGAATTTCGCTCCGTATCGCTTTGCCCACGCTATACATTGATCGTGGGCTGCAGTGAGTCTCTTGCAGTTGTTCGAGGCCGAATCACCCCAGGCTACCGGTGTAGTGTCGTCAATAAACCCGAAGCCAAATACATTGTCCGTGCCAGGTTTTTCGAGTTCTTCGAGCAGCTCGGCTATGAAGAATAGGAATAGAATGCGTGAAAGTGGGGATCCCTGTGGTATGCCGGCTCTGATCTCCATTCTTTCGCTCGTGTATTCTACATAGGTGATTCTTGTTGTTCTGTCGCTCAAGAAGTCTTGTATAAATTGTATGGTCCAGTGTGGAATACCTTTTTTCCACAGTACATTGAGTAGTCTCTTGTGGGAGACGTTATCAAATGCCCCGGCAATATCAAGCCCTAGCATGGATACTACGCAGCCCTTCCGTGCCTGCCACGCTGTTTGTACTGATTCCGTCAAGAGTCGCATTACAGTTATGGTGGATCTCCTCTTTCGTCCTCCTATCTGCGTCCAAGGGAGAAGGTTGTGTTCCTCCGCTGCCGATGCAAGCCTCTTGGCCACAATTGTTTCAATCACCTTGGCAATAGTGCTTTCGAGGGCGATAGGCCTGTATGCATTGACCAATGTATAGTTTTCTTTGTCCGGTTTGCGTATTGCGACAGTGATAGTCTCTTTGAGCTCCTTGGGCACGGTTCCGTCTTCCAGTTGGCGTGTGATTACGCCGGCGAGGTCCTCTTCACTCTTTAACGCTTTTGAGCACCTCATTGGGGATCTCGTCTGGCCCGGGTGCCTTTCGGTTAGGTAGTTCCTTTATGATGTTGCCCAATTCATCTGGGGAGATATGGGGTGAGATGAACGCGCGATTTGGTCTATCATCTTCGCTTCTATTGTTCCATGGCTCGCCGTCTATGTTGCTGAGATCTGCTTGCCCAGGAGGTGGGAAGAACTTTGCAGCTAAGAGGATGGCTTTAATCTTATCTCCCGGTTGTAGTTCGTGGTCCAGTGACTGACGCAGTGCTGGCATGTGAGGTGTAGTAATATCCTCGGCACCGTATTTTGCGCTCCAGCGCATTATGTCCCATAGAGATTTTTGAGGCTTTCTTGCTTGCTCGTGTACCTCTTGTAGAAATGCTCGCCA
Source organism: Leptosphaerulina australis (assembly GCA_026120165.1). Taxonomy (NCBI): domain Eukaryota; kingdom Fungi; phylum Ascomycota; class Dothideomycetes; order Pleosporales; family Didymellaceae; genus Leptosphaerulina; species Leptosphaerulina australis. The sequence goes on from JALRMI010000209.1 coordinate 3,461, forward strand.
GTTGGACCTGCTGATGTGCTTCATCACTTTCCGTAGCTCTTGTTGGAGACTTTCATAGCGCATCTCTGCATATTCCTTGTGGTTCCTGGTCAAATCCCGCTGGGCCCTTCTGACCGAAGTCAGAAGAGCCTTGGCTTGTGGGGACCACTTCCGCGACGCATATTTACTCGGAAGCGCTTTAGGGCAATGTTGTTGCATTATTTCCTGCATAATCTGTTGTAGTTCTTTCAGAGGTTGAGGGTGGGTGTTCCACTGGGATTGTTGTGTTTCTTCCCTTAGTTTGCCAGCGTTGAATTCGTCCACCAGGTATCGTTGTCTTGTTGGGGCGGCTCGATGCCTGCTGCAATCTTGATTTGAATAGGGATGTGGTCGCTCGTGATCGCCCACTCGTCTACTGGCCCACAGTGCTCCAGGCGTTGGGCTATGTTCATCGACAGAAATATAAGATCAATAACAGATTTCTTAGCCCCTTGACGCCACGTAGGGAGATCTCGTGGGGTGCAAAGAACCAGTCCCATCACGAGAGTATCTACCAGAAGTTTTTCGGACACTGGATCGCTCGTCGCAGCCATTCCGCCCCAGGTGGGGTGGTGGAAGTTGGAATCTCCCAGTAGAATGACTTCGTGCTCCGGTGGTATCTTCTCGAGTTCGCTTTGGATTACGTTCAGAGTGTCTGTATTCGAGGGTGCGCCATCTGGGTTGTAGATAATGCATATCGTGATTGGTTTCGTGTTTGTTTTTATGGGAATGGTTGCGATGTCGGCAAGGTGGTTGACTAGGTGCCACTGCTCCAGGCCAATCGTCTTACTGACCATTAAGCAGACTCTTGTTTTCTCGTCACTGCTATGTACTAGGTAGTAGCCTAAAGGGCAATATGTGCTTCGTATGTTTTCCTAGAACTTGAACCGTCAAACCACATTCACTCAACAGTCTTGCAAAATCAAACAAAGCTGTTATGAAAGGAAACGGCTACGTCAAACTTTATTTAGTCTAATTTTCTTTATTATCTCTTTTTCTGGCTACAGTCTCCAGTTCCGCTACGTTCTCATGCCATGTGTTCCCGTGACGTAGCCTTGCATGCGCTTTTATATAAATAAATAATCTGGAATTTTAAGTGCTACCGAGCGCTATATAAGCGTGCTGACACTGTAGAGACTACATTACTTTGTTAAGGGCAAACAGAGCTGCTGTGCATGCGCTTTTATAAATCACCGATGGGCTGCCTTTATCGTTTTCGTTTTCTTGAAACCCGCGTCGAAAAGGCACCCAATTCCACCAAATCTATACTAAGAATGGCGTTGGCATGTATCTTTGATCATTGGTGTTCAGGTTGAGTTTGCCAGTACGAAGCAACATTTTGAATATGTCGTGTCTGTTCTTTGCTGCCTGCAACAGCGGTATTGATTTTGAATGTTACATGGAAAGCGATAAGATATAATGATGGCTGATTATTTTTTCATCTTGTCCCCTTTCTATTGATTCGGGTTGTCACTTTAAGAAGGATGGTTGTGTTTGTCTCGTATGATGCCTGAGATACTGTTATGCGACATGTCAACCCCGCAGATGACTTATCGTGAAAGCATTAGAAATCAGGAAAGATATTGCTGTACAAGCTCACAAGCTTCTTTCGTCTGACCGCTGCAAGGTTTTGCACTAGTCCTCAGAGAGCAATCTTATCTGATACCAAATACTGTCATAGGGCTGTTCTATCTGACAATTGATCCATGACTGCCCTTTGTATTGGCGTTGACCTTGCCGGTCCGAGGCACTAGCTCAACTATGCCTTTGTGTCCATTCTGGACTGCCAACAACAGCGGCGCCAATTCGAGAATATCATTTACATTGACGTCAACCTTGTTGGTGGGAAGTGTCAGATTGGCACCTCAATTCACAAGGTACACAGTAGATTGTGTTTCGCATGACGTATTGTCACGTGTTTACTCTCAGGTTGTGTATATAATCGCTCTGCGTAGCTCACTCAATACAACAACCTTCTGCTTCCTTCATGTCTGTCCATTCTCATATCTGACAGGAAGCAACCGCTCTACCATGTCCTTACATCCATTTTGTGCTGCCAACAACAGTAGAGTCGATCCGTAGCTGTCCTTTACCTCGACTTCGACCTTGTCAGTGCGAATTAGTAGCTCGACTATGTCTTCATATCCATTCTTTGCTACTAGCAACAGTGGCATTGATCCGTAGCTGTCCTTTATATCTACGTCAACCTTTTCAGTGCGAAACAACAGCCCGGCTATGTCTTTGCGCCCACTCTGTGCTGCCAACAATAGTGGCGTCAATCCGTAACTGTTCCTTGCATCGGCATCGACCTTTTCAGTGCGAAGCAGCAGCTCTATTGCGTCTTTGTGCCCATTTTGTACAGCTTACAGCAGTAGCTTCAATCCATATTTATCCTTTGCATTAACCTCAACCTTATCTGTGTAAAGCAGCAACTCTAATATGTCTTTGTGTCCATTGTGTGCTGTCAGCAACAGTGGTGTTGATCCGTAACTGTTCCTTGCATCGACATCGACTTTTTCAGTGCGAATCAGTAGCCCGACTACGTCTTTTTGTCCTTTTCGTACTGCCCATAACAGTAGTGTCAATGCGTGCCTGTTCTTTACATCAACATTGACCTTGTGAGTGCGAAGCAGCAGCTTGGCTATGCTGTCCTTTCCATCTTCTACCGCCAACAACAGCGGCGTCGAGCCGTGACTGTTCTTTACATTGACATCTACCTTGCCAGTGCAAAGCAGCAGCTCAACTATGTCTTTGTATCCATTCTCTACCGCCAGTAACAGTGGTGTCGAGCCGCGCCACGGTATTCTTCAAATTGATATTGGTCTTTTCAGTGCAAAGTAGTAGCTCAACTATGGCTCTGTATCCATTCTGTGCTGCCAACAACAATGGCGTCGATCTGCGATTGTCCCTTACATCTACATTGACCTTCTCAGTGCAAAGTAGCAGCACGACTATGTCTTTGTGTCCATTCTGTGCTGTTAACAACAGCGGTGTCGACCCGTGACTGTTCTTTACATCGACCTCAACCTTGTCATTGCGAAGTAGCATCTCAACTACGTCTTTGTGTCCGTTCTGTGCTGCCCAGAACAGTATTGTCGATCCGTGCCTGTCTTCCACATCAACTTCGGCTTTTTCAGTACAAAGCAGCAGCATGACTATGTCTTTGTATCCATTATCTGCTGCCAATGGCAGTGATATCCATCCGTAACTGTCCTTTGCATTGACATTGATCTTTTCAGTGTGAAGCAGCAGCTCGACTATGTCTTTGCGCCCATTCTATATTGCCAACAATAGTGGTGTCAATCCGTTGCCGTCTTTCGCATCAAGGTCAGATTTTTGCATTGTAATGGCAAGAGCCAGTACAGCCTTGTTTCCAAGCTCCATGAGAAAATGAATCATGTTTTTGTATTTTGGGTATCTGAAGTCTCGTGTGAGAAGGCTTTTCCCGCTTTCCTCTTAATGATATTGTGCACACCAATTCAGAGTATGTTTTCTTGGCTTTGATTTAGATGAAAAATTTTGACAAATGTGTAAACGGCCTTTTTGCTTTTGGTTGCAATGGTTGCCAAAAATGGCGCTCCATAACGCTCATCTTCTACTTCGAAACAAGACGCGACAGATGCTTGGGATCATATAGGATTGGACATGTCGCGCTCTCCTAAGATATATAGTATGCTCACTGAGTTCGTATGTCTGCGTATCTTGTGCTTTTCGAACAAGTTATCCAGTTTGATCCAGCGATTGAGTGGAAAGGTTGCAATAAACTCTTTCTGGGCAATACTAGTTCCGTCTGCAGCATCTGCATGGTAAAAGATGTTCTGCGCAGCATACTCTGAGAGCGGGAAATTGCGAGCTGGTGAGACACGCAAGTCAATCAATTCTTATGGGGAGGCTTGCGCAAACGTTTCAGGAAGTTCTATGTGACTTTCAATGTCCACGCTCGTGAAATTCAGGCAGTATTGCTTAAGCTTTTCGTGACTTTGGCCTTCAAAGTTGTATCTGAGGTCTTTCCAGATGCTGCCAAGACCTTCGTCTTTAAGTAAGAAGTCCCTCACAGATTCGTGAACGAACTGAATCCTGGGAGACTTGGTCCTCGTGATTTTGGTAAGGCCTTTGGAGACATCTAGTATGAAGCGTCTGACCGTATCGTCGGTGATAGCTTCAACATCTCATTGTGACACATTCATGGGTTCGATGCCGGAAACGACACCCAAGTACTATTGCTCTGGGCTCAATGGCTGCTTTGCGAAAAGAACTCATTGGATACAAAGTACAAAATCTCTTTGTTACGCGAGTCGCGTGTCAAAATATCATAAAATAAGTCGTGGAGATCGGCAGGAATATCTTGGAGTCGCTTTTTCAAGGCAAACATCCGGCCGCGGTCATGTTCCTGTTTAAGAATGTCCACAACAAGTACCACCCACATGAAAACTTCAGAAGCCTTCTCTTGAAGATCGCTATGAACCTCCCGTGCAATCTTGCTTTCACCGATACTGAACCTGAGGGAAGGAAAAAAGTTTTCCGATTTGACCCGATATTGAAGACTTTATACCTGCCGGTATACCCGCCCGTGAAATAGGAAGGTAAAATGGGAGCTGTTAATCGAATACCCATAGATGTCGCGGAACGCTAGTCCACGGTGCGCAAGGATGCAGATAGGGATGAAAGGAGATTGGATGGATCAAAGAGGGTAGATTGTACTGAGCTTTACCGCGAATCTCCTGCATGGCAAGGACTAGCAGTGACATCTAGGTCATCTAATAGCTTGCCGGTTGTAGGTTCAGATTCTTTGGTTCGTTTTTCCAATGTTGGCCGTGGCCGTATCTTTATGCACCGCAGCATTATCTCATGCTCGATCCGCACGATACCCAATCCGGCCAAGAAGTGACACGTCTTATCATACTGTTATCACAGTACAAGTTGCAGTTATACCAACAATAGCTGACCGGCTCAAAGCGAATGCGAAAGTCGAGGGGTACCGAGACGAGATTTGTAAGGAGCAGAGCAAACACAACCTTCACAATGCGTAAAATTTTATGAGACAGTTTGAAACACAATCATAGAAAAAGTGATTTTTGACACCTATTTGTGGTCTCGAGGACGACACGCAGGAAACAGGGTCGCTGAGAGACATGACTGTCGTGCATAGGCTGACGAGGCGAGGTGAGACGAGATGAAGACGCGTAAGTCTTGATGCAGCCTCCAGAATCTTGAATGAGAATAAATAGGAGCGATTAAACTTCAAGGCCTTGCCCACTCAGAGGTTGATGCTTTCGAGTCCGCATCAACACGGCTCCTAATGTTGAAATTTTGATCGGGACACCAGAACCGACATCCTCGATACGAACACTGCATTACGTTGGTACAAGCCTGCCTGCAGCAGTCGCATTACGGGAAAGATATAATACGATATCACTCATTACTATGATGAGATAGGCGCGCTGCTTCAGGTCAAGAAGTGTGTTGCCCGAACACATTCCCGCATGCAGTGATTCTGTAAGCTCACGAATATGAGAGATAGGTCTGATCGCTGGTGCCAAGGAGTTAGTAGGCTGGTAGAGGAGTGGCCTTTAGAAATGCGAATCCAAAACAAGTGAAGACAGTATGTTCTAGAAAGAGTCAGTGTCAATGCCAGTCATAGACATCATTGAGAGCTACGAATGTCAAGAAACCGGAGAATTGCAAGTTTTACCACTTCGGACAGTCAGTAGGCGTTTTTGTATTGGCATTAACTTTGTTCCCAGTTTGTGGGTTAGTTGGATAGTTATTCTGATGTTATGACCAGTCTACGGTATATCGCCTTCTATCGCCTTCAAAAGCACCACGTCACAACCTCGTATTATAGAGACAAAATCACTCCAAGGAATTGCATCAATATTCGGTCATCGGGTGTTAGCACCGGATATTGGTATCGGATATTGGCATCTGGTGTTGGGGTCGGAGCATCATCAGTTATCCAGCACGCAACAAAACTGTTGAAGTCGAGTTGCTTGTTTAGTGCTACAAGATTTGCAACGATTGAGGCACAGACGATGCCCACATTGCTATCTTTCGCTCCTAACGCCATGTCTTAAAACCTGTGCTATACTCCTCTAGCGAAAGCACTTCCGAGGTAGTGTCTCCACTCACCCTTGACCATAGCGCCGCGCGGTTCATCATCCCTTTTCCACTTCCAGGCGCCTATAGGTACCCAGCTCATACCGAATGCGGCGGCTCTTTAGGGCCGGAGTATCTGTAACAGGAGGTCTTCCAGATTTTTGGACCTGTTGCGTAGATTTGACTTAATAAGAATTTAAAACGCAGAACCAGAAATTTGATCGTGTTTCGCTGCGTCACGTTCCATGATTTGTGATAACCGTAATGAGCGATGACGTGCAAGCGCAGGAGAAGTGCAGGTACCGCATATACGGTTTGCTGAACGCACAGTGGTCGCGCGCTTGCTTCTAGGCAAATTGGATCTGCAGCCCGCAACCCTACGAACGAAAGTCCCGTTGGTAAGATTATAAGGCCGCTTTCTCGTGTGAAGGAGATTTAAAAATAAGCTGTCCTGACAGACAAATGCAGACGCAAGTCCGAATAATATACTGTGGAGAATAGATATCGATATATCCGATCATATAGAGTTACTGCAAGCACGCATTCTCGAGAGCCCATTCTGATGTTTTTTTTCATACAAGTTTGCAAGTGAGTGAACACATAATGATCCACTTTCATCTTGCTATTGCCTTTTCGTGGGTTCCCACGCCCATGCTCATCTTTCTCTCTGTCCATTCTCTGTCTGCCACGCGGAAAGCACAGAGTCGGGGCTCAAAACTAAGACCAGGGTCAACTCATCGAACCCTGGATTGCAGTCTTGTTGAGGTTGCGCAATCCTCTGGCGTTACACGGACCGTTTCTATCGGACTTTCCGTAAAACCAGTCTGAATTCTTGAACACTAGGGGGCCATACAAGGGCTTTAGTGCGTCAGTGTGAATTTGATGGTTGGTGGTTGGTTGCCTGCCTGTCACTGCCGGACAGTTTTGTGATGAAATGTGGTGGGTTTGAGGTTTTAGGACATGCTGTGCTGCTGTGGTGCATGCATAACACATGGTCAACTGAGCAAGCTGCATCATTTTAAATTAGGAGACGTTGACTATGTGCTGCCTGTTGAGCATGCAGTACGCTGGCGGTGTGCAATCGCTGCACCAATATTCATGTAGAAAGACTACGTGTGAAGAAACGAATTAATTGAATCGAGTATCTAAACCATCGACTGTGGGTTGCGTTTGACTTCCACAGTAGTCAGCTCGAAGTCTTTTTTTGTGTATATGCCCTGGTTGTCCCAAGAGTCTGGCACCGATTCGCTGTCGACCGTAGCCTCCTTCGCGTCAGAGTACGCCCTTGCGTTGTGGTTGCTGTTCATGTATCCCGTGGGCATCTTACTGCGGCGGACGGTACCTTCTGCGTGCGAAGCGAGTTTTTTTGAAGTCAAGGATGTATGGATGTCGCGAATAAGAGGTCGTAGTACGGGGATGCACTGGACGATGATGGTGCCAACGATTTCGGAGGAGTACCAGATGTTCGAGTGTGCGTTTCGCCAGAAGTACCACTCATCTTTTGGGTTGCCGCCGTCCTTCCATCCAGTCCGGATTGCAGCGATGATAGCGACAATCATTCCCAAGCTCATAGTCAAACAGAGACCGATCTTTTCGACTTTACGCATGTCCAGATTCCAGGTAATTAGCCATGGGAAGGTAGCCATGACGAAGTCCATGATAATGTTGTATACTTGTTACAATGTCAGCGATCATATAAATAAATTTTCTGGCAGCTTGCTTACCATTGCCACCTTCCTTGAAGTTTTCGCGAAAAGTCCAGTCCAGGTGAAAGTTGAGTCGATACCAGACATCATAACTTGGCTTGTTAGTAATCCTTGCCCACTGGAAGATGCATTTGGTGATCATATAGGCGTTCATGGTGACAATACAGAACCAGAGGATCCATCGTATCCAGCCTTTGGTGAGCTTCAACAAGGTTACAGCAAATGCTGTTTTACTTAGGGCCTGCCCTATGAGAGTACCGCAGGAAGTGACATTAATGAGAATTTGCATGCGATCGTCCCACTTGTCGACAACGTAGCCTGTCGCATATTCAATTGTTATGATACTGTTGTTCGCAGAAAGGATGATCTTAGTAATAGTCAGTCCACGTTGTACGGCCCAGTCATGACGAAGGTGCGTACCCAAGTGACCAACAGGATCCAGTCATCCCACCACAGTCCATGGCGCCTTGTGATCTTGATCCATACGCGCAACGCAAGAAATGCAGTAGCGCCAGCATATAATGTCCACAAGCCAATGTTTAACGGTACTTCTGGGTTCACGTAGCCGTGCCCCGATTTGTCGTGATTTCGTGGCGAAAGCATAGTTACATGTTGATTTGGGACGCCCAACATTCGAAACACAAATATCAATCGAAGGGAAGGATAAAAGTGAGAGGGACAGCGGGCAGCGTAAACGGGAATATCAGAAATACAAAGAAAAGAAAAGGAGGAATAATCCTAGACGCATGTCCAAACGAGGATCGGTGGCTTTTCAAATTCGAGGCATTACCATCAATCAACGGAGGCCGTAAATTCTAGACCAGGGTATTGAAATGAGCTTTGCTCAGAAGGAATTGGTGGAACAACCGTTTCCTGACTTTCGGGCCTCGTTGTACGAAAACGTCTGTTTCCTCCGAGATCCTGGGGAAACTCGTGGCTTACTAGCCGAATGGAGATGCGGTTCGTGGAACAGTCAGGGAATATACTTACGCGGGATGGGACCTGTTAATCTATCGATGGCAGTAGACCCGGAGCGGGCTTGTCCGTGGGTGTAAATCGCGCCACGACAACTGCGCTACAGCTTGCCACAGGTGTCAACCGATCACATACCCTTCGTAGACAGAGTACTTAAAGGTTTATTGTCCGCGAGACTCAGCCAGCCCTAGATTAAGTTAATCAAGGTCACAAGGCATCGAACCTACGCGATACTTGACTGATATTGGCGGAGAAAATCTCGTAGATGAATTGAGGTGTCATCCTGGATAGCGAAGGCGGCAGGATAGGGCCGAGTGGCTCGTTCCCATTCCATGAAGTGTTTCCCGCATGACGCCAAGCTCATGATGCAGAGTACCGACCCAGGAATAACGCTGCATTTTCACTCACAGGCGAAGATTGTTAGATTTTGGGCTGTGTACGTGGTTGGGTGGGGTGACAGTGGATGAGAGTCGCTAGAGGGTTTCAAGTCGCAGCTGCAAGTGCCAAGCGGCGGGACGCTCAAAATGGAACAACGGCGCCTTTCCTGCAACAGGGAAAGTACAAGCGGAGTCATGATTGTAAATCCCAGCAAACAAGCACGCTATGTTGTTTCTTGCTTGTTAATTCATGCTACAATCCCAGCAACCACGTCAAGGAAACGCTCTGACATCACCTGGGCGAGCGTCAGTGGAGAATGTGTTTCTTCTAGACCAAACTTGGATGTATCTCTACGGGCACCTTGGGATGCGATTTTCAGCATCCAAACGGCACGGATACTCTCAACAACCGCATATACAGCTGGGGTGTGGTCTCAGTCACCAGTGGCGAAATATTTAGCATCCAAATCGTGTTGCGTAACAGCTTTCCAAACGGTAGAGATTTCACAGCTATAAGAAGTAGATTTCATAGGCGTATGAGGTAGTTTCCATAGGAGTATGAAGTAGTCTCCATAGACGTATGAAGTGGTTTCGATGGGCATAAGCAGTAGATTCTTTAGTATACCATACGCGTGGACTCCGTCGGAGATGACTAAATTTTCTCCACAGAAAAGATAACCATCGCCCGAAATCCAATAACAATACCTTTAGACATTAATGTCCATACTAGGAACTTTGAATCATACGATTTCTTGTTGTAATCAACCGGCAAACCAAGTTGCCACACGCCAACACCACTGCCTTCTTACTTCTGGGCCTCCGACTTTAAGCTTGAAACTCAGTTAGGACGCCAACCCAGACCAACTGGAGGCGACGATGGTCAAACTGGTCAAAGTGATGAAGCGTCTGGTTGACGAATTGCTCACAGCTGGTAGCAATGACAGCTTTCTTATTGATAGGAAGTAGTTGAGCGTGACCACGTCAGAGCTACCAGAACACACGAATCTATCATCTGCCGATTAAGGTATGCAAGCAGGAGAAATAATCATAGCTGAAAATGATATTGACAGCGACATCCTGGAGGAAGACAAGGACAAGAACAATGATGACAACAAGAGCGAATCTCCAACGCCTCTAAAAGTGTCTGGCCAGACAGGCCTGATCAAATGAAGCAAAAATCGAGAAGGTATTCAGTACAGCCTCCACTAGCACGGTATCGTCGCCCACTCATAAGAGTATGTTCTAAAGAGAAGAACTGCGGTCGAAATTCTGCGGGACAACAAAAGCAAGTTCCTGGCTTAACCCGTTCATATACCCAACGGAGGTCTTTACATAGGACGTAAATTAATTCAATCAATCGATCAATCAAGTCCCTATTTGGAAGGAACAAGTTCACTTTAACAGAACCAGCTAAGCCGAAGGCCAAGCACTTAAGGAAGGAGAAGGATAATGGGCCAATTAGACCTTACCGCCTCAACAAGCGACAAAGTGGCGAGCGCAAGCAGAACACAGATACTGGTGCCATAGACAGCGAGGAAATCTCGTTTTCTAAGACAACAGCCACAACTAAATCACCAAAGAAATACAAGGTTTCCACCGACCAATACCAAAGCTTACAAGCAAAGGCCATCCATCAGAGAGGGCATCCTAGAACAACCGTATTAGCAATGATGTTGCCGACAAGATGCAAGCAACGGCTAAGAAAGAACAAAGCAGAATTACCAGAAAGGCCCAGAGCCAAGCCGCCGAAGATGCGCTTTTGAAAAAGCGGGTATCGCAAAAAGAAAACAAGAAGGCTTAGAGGAAAAGGTATTTAATTCACATACCTGAAAGCATTTTACTGAGACGCAATCATTACTGTAGATATTAACCATGTATGTTCACCGATCTCTATAATCCCCTACTGCAATCAAACACTTATTAACGCCTACCCTTTCTGTTCCTCATGAGCGCTGTGCTGTTGTTGGCGGTACTTTAAGAGTTGTGCGCGAAGTTGGGGTTAATGCAATTTGCACAGTTATTGAGCTTGGAGATCGAGGGCAACAGTTTTTTCACTTGTAAATGACCATTACGATAAACGAAAAACAATTTTTATAACAGAGAGTACCGCACTCATAAAAGCTGTCCGTGACACTTTCTCACAATTGTGGTTACAAGTCTTACTCATGTGGTAGCTATTTTTGACTGCAATTGGCGAAAACTGATGTTTTCAGCAGTTAGAACACCAAAACTACATCCATTCGGCGAAAAGTTTCCTCGCCCACATCAGGAACAATATCCCGCGGCGAAGAGAATCTATGCCGGGAGAGCCTGTAGGGATATTGGGACAAGAGGCAAAGACAGAGCACAGTGGGATCGCTAAGATCACACGAACAAGGCAGAGCTGAGTCCATCGTCTCTTTGAGACTCATTATTGCTTAAAGGGTTCAACACCTATCCCTTTTTTTATCAGAAAATTGGGACAAACCGGAATAAATCCTCACAGAACATTGAGAGACGAACAAGAGGGCGCAGACATGCTGTTAGTTCAGTGTGCTTTGAGGAGGCTTGACGTCACCAGATGGCAATGAATGGCAGTAAACACTGGCCAATAAATATTGTGATTTAAGAGTACAGGCCCTGTGACGGAGGCCGTAATAATACTAGAATGTTTATCTATCCAACTGCTATTCGCTATGTCGCTGGTATGTCTTCAAATCGTGCCTTCTTGTCTTTATCTGTGGGCTACGTCGTGCTATGCAAATATAAGTCGCTATATAACGCCTTTGAAAATCTTAATGCTCAAATCGGCATACTGCCATTAAGTCATGTCATCGTATCTATTCCATCTCAGGGACCTCAGGCGTCTGTACCAGACCCTGGCTTGTCGCCTCTGGGCTTGCTCGCGTCTGAATTGCTTCGATGCCCGGTTGTGTTTTGGTCATCTCGGGGCAAGGCTGCGTCTCGGTCACTGCAAGGCCCGGTTGTTGCAGTTCTTCAGTCGCTTCCGAGCTTTCGTCATTGTTACCAACAACCTCTTCAATCATCGAGGCAAAGTCTACAGTGATGCTACCAATATGCATCTTAAGCATGGCTGTCGCACCAGTGCCGTCAGTCATGTCTGAACCACCCTTGGTATCCTTGTCGACGTCAAGCATAATATTGTCGTTGCCGAACATATTTGTATCAGTCCACATCCCAACAGTGGATGTGTTTGGGTCCTCATACAAATCGAAGCCAAGGCCCATCATACCGGTTTTCGCCGGTGAACTTGATATGGGCATATCGCTGGACAAGAAATCGTCGTTGAGGAAGTCTGAGAACTGTGTGCCAGTGACGCGTCCTGGAGTGCCGAACGATGGAAAGGCAGAAAAGTCCATGGCTTGAGAAGGAGACGAATTCATGGCATCGGACAACATCGCATTCAATTGTCGGGTAAACGGAGTCTCTGGAGCGACTGTTGCAGGGCGCATAGTTCGCGGCGTGAATATGTTTTGTGACGGGGTTAACACATTATCTGCATCGTCAGCGCCTCGTCTTGGAGTTAATGGTGCACGACGACGAGAGCCTGGAGTTGGTGTTTTAAGAAGATCGGGAACAGATTCGTCTTTCTTTGGGGTAGTCTTTGCGGGACCTGGAGTTCCAAACAAATATGCCAGATCGTCATGTCCTTCAACGAGAGTAGGCGGCGGGCAGTTCTCCTTATCAGTATCTCCTTCGTCTATAACTACTGGCGGTGGCACAGCCGTCACGTCAGTCACGGCGGGCAAAGCAGCCGAAGTAGGCACAGTAGATGTAGCAGACGCAGTAGACGCTACAGGTGTAGCAGATGCAACAGGTGCGACAGGTACGACAGGATGATCGAACCAAGTCTTTTTTGGTATCTTGCACGGTATGCAATCGTCATAATCAAGACCTGACATATAACAGCGTTCGCATGGCCGCTCACGATCGCACTTTCTTTTGAGTTTCTTACATCTCTCGCATCGAGGTTTCTCTGGCTCATCTTCTTTGTCATCAGCAATGCTGTTACCAACTTGCTGTATTGGAGTCGTCAAGTCTGCTTGCGCAGAATCAAGCGACTTGACCTCGCCATTTTTGCGTGGTGAAGGAAAAAGTAGTCGACGAGTTGGTCTTGGAGTCAGATCAGAATTGATGTCTATCGCTGAATTCTTGCTCTTTCGAACTCCAGCAGGGCTAGACTGGATAGCTCGTTGTAATGCAGCCTCAGCACTAGCATGTGCCTGAAGTGGACGTGAGCTGTTGTCATTTGCCGGACTTGAAGCGCGTGGCCTGGAGGAGGGCGGTGGCATCTCTTTTTCGATTTGGCCATCTAAGGACACGATAGCTGCCTGCTGTTCATCGGCACCCAAAGCGTCCGAGTGTGGTACAACGGCGTCTGATGCGATTTCATCATTCTGACCCAGCGACTTGGTGCGTGTACTTGTTCCTGGATTTCTACGCTTGGCTGGCTTGAAAGATTTGTCCCACACTCTTTGAGGGCGGGAGTGACCTTTTTTCACAAGCCACAGACCACATGGGTTGCACAAATTAAGTGTCTCATACGCCTTAGAGTGTTTCTCTTCATTTGTGATCGTGCTTCTGTAGACACGATACATTAATTCGCCGCCATTTTCTGGGGTTGGCTCGATGACTTCGTAACCTACAATGCCTGTAGAGGACAGTTCGATTCCTTCAGGTGTGCCAAACTCAATGCGAGTATACGACTTTCGCCATGTCGGAGTTTCAATCTCGCCACAGTTGTGACAATGATCGGGCATATCTCCAGTCGCAATCGCATTCTGAAGCTTATCGTTGATAAACTTCTTTCGCTTGGCATGTGATCCACTCCGTGGCGCTTTGGTCTCAGTGGATGTAGACTCGAATGGCGTGGGCGCGTCTGATGTTGGTTCTCCAGTACCCGACCATGTGTGAGACCTGGGAAGCCCTCTTGACTTAGACGCTTTAGGTCGCTGCACTGGATGATTAGGTGTGGCTTCACGACTGTAAACTTGCGCTTCAGCTTCACTTCCGGGAGAGCCCTGAGACATGACAGAATCTGGTGAGCCGGCTTTCCTAGTTGATTGTGTCTCTTCGTGAGGGAAGGGGAAGGTATTGGTGGGCTGCTGCTGCCGTGCCCTTACGGCTTGTGGATTAGCATTAGCTCCTTCTTGTAGTGTGTGTGATCGCGATAAACCTGGGGCTTTTGATGCTGAAGAAATCGGCCGAGCGGTCTTTGTTTTGCCTGTCTCAGCTTCAATGCTCTGCGCGACTTGTCTGTTATAAGGACCACGGGAAAAAGACCTTGGAGGAGGAACATAAGTCTGAGGCAACCGCTCCGTCGGACCTGGAGCGACGTCTTGCCAGGGATAGTGTGATCTATCGTAAGGAGGAATGTTCTGTTTGCGGCGTTTGTGGGCCGTCTGCGTAGCAACTGGTAAGTCACTGCCGTCCGGTACTCTGTTGCCATTTTCGATGTTTTCTTCGTCCCTTCCTAGCGGCATATCACTAACAAAGCCCGAGTCATTCAATATGGGTAATGTTGGCAATGCTGGGCTAGAAGGTGTAGGTGATGTGCGCTGAGATACTACAGGTGGCGAGGACGGCATATCTCTAGGCGTGTCATCAGGACTTCCATCCCTCTCATCATCACCTGAATCTGCCGCAGCGTCGGAAAAAGAACTCGCATCATACGGTGATGCGTATGGCCGTCCTGCATCCACAGATCCATGGCGCAAAGCACTTGGGGCTGGTGGTCGTCGGGATTCTCGTGCGTTGAAGGCCATGCCGCCAGGCCGAGGCGTTGGCGCACGAGGATGTAGTTCAGCATTGGCAAGATTGGAAGCTGCGTTAGCGGCAATCGGCCTGTGGAGCCAGACGGATGAGGCCGTTGCAGCAGTTTTATGCAAGGAATCGTTGTGGGCTGTCAGAGGTGTATTTCGAGGCCTTGTGGCCTGAGTGATACGTGCCCTTTTCTTCGGTGGCCCGTCTTCTTGGCGCTCGATGATGTAGTGTGGATCAGCCTGGTACTGCTGTGAATGTGTCGACATCTCACTTCGAACAGATGCTCGTGAGGCAGGCCGAGGGTCTGGGTTGTAGGGGACATGACGAAAGGAAGCAGCGCTGTTGGCAGGACTGGAAGCTCGGGATTGCTGGGACATGAAGGACGCGTTCGATTGCTTGTAGAAGGAGTCGTTCCGGACGGGCTCCTGTGAAGGGCTGTGGCGTGTGAGCATCTGGTGAAATGGCTCATAGCCACCAGTTGACGAGCGATGTGGAGGCTGTGCAGGGGTGTTTGGCGCTGGATAGGCCAGCTGACCAAGGGTAGGATTTTCCTTCAAGAAGTCTGACCAAGCGCTGTAGTCGAAGCCCTCAGGCATGATCTGGCTTAGACTATGATAACGCTCCATGTTCTCCACATATTCTTTCTGCATAGACGTGGGTACAGGGACAAGCTTCAGCTTAACCTCTAATGTTTCCTTGATACCATTTGAGAAAAGGCCTAGGATATTCTTGCACACGCGACCAGTAACCATCGTTTGAGAGTCCTCAGCAGGGGCATTGGGGGTGGCTGAGGCTGAGGCAAGGATCCAGGATAGCATTCCCTGACCAACAAGAGGAGTTTCGTACTCGGAGAAATCGTATGCGTACACGGTGTAGTCGTGACCCAGTTTGGCTGTGAGTTCGGGGCTGTGGCGGTGAGCACTGATCTGCAAAACTCCTACAGATATTCCAGTGAGCGTACCTAGCAGCGACGATGGCTTGGATGCATGTCTTGAGCTCGATGACACCGACCTGGGTGTCCTCGTCAAGAGATACAACAGGAATGCTCAGAGCATTTGGAAGACGTGCGAGACAGTTTGACTTGTTCTGGTCGTCAAACGTGTAGAGTACCTTCACTATTAATGTACTGTGGTCAGAAAGATGTCATCATTGGTGTTAAACAGGCTTGCCTCGCATTGGACGACGCGGTATATTGCCCATGCCGTCGTCTTCGTTAGGAGCAGGCGACACAGACGCCTGCTGTAGAACACCCTCCCCCACGGCCATGCTGGATGGAATGGACATGGCTGCCTAAGAGTTGACCGGAGGTAGGCTGGCCGTGTTGTGGAGAAGGTGGGAGGTTGAGGTCGCGTTATGAAAGGGTGGAATCGAGATCGCGGGATCCACACTTAAAGAACGCGAGGTTGGGCGATCATTGCTCAAGCACGCGACGTGAGCCGCGCAACGCGAATAGAGCTCCCTTTCACTGGGTAATAAGTCGCGAAAAAGGTCCGTGAATACCCTTATATATTTTACAGCGTCTATTAAAGTTCCAGCAAGCAGCTGCACGCGTTATCACAGAGGTTGATGACAGGAGAGCGTCGTGATGACGATGTGGTGGTTCTTGAAAGAGACGCACAAGCGCGATGAGGTACGACGCGTTGATTGGAAGGTGAGGCTGACTAAGGACTTCACTAGCGTCTCTGCGTCCGAGCTAGCTGACTTCAACTTCTTGTCTGACGCCTACACCCGCCAAAAAGACACCATCCAAGCGCGTTGCCGTGGTATCCTGCTCTTAAATAGCTGGTCAGTCTCTCTCTCCTACCGTCTGTGCGTCACGTGCGCTAGGTCTCAAGTCCTTACGACACCTCTGCGTCGGGCACAGTTCAGTTCTTCACGAGTGAAAGCTGTCAAAGCACCAACTAACGCATCTCAAGATTCAATCGTCGTACATACATAGCACCCCCCTTCGATCCTCACAAGTCAAGAAAATGGTTGACGCAAAGATTCAGTGTGTAGAGCCCCTTCCCACTCACAGTGTATGCGCTAACACATCACAGAGAGCTTCTCTCGAAGCCGCGATCAGAGTTGACGTATGTACAATTTGCGCCCCCTGGAAAGCGTTCAAGACACTGATAGCTGTGTAGCGAATATGAAGTGGCTCAGGTTGAAGAGCATGAGCTCACTACCGGACCCCTCTCCATTCTACAGACTGCCGTTCGCTCGCGCACACAAGTCCTGATCTCGTGCCGAAACAACCGAAAGATCCTCGCCCGCGTCAAGGCATTCGATCGTCACTGCAACATGGTCCTCGAAAATGCGAAGGAAATGTGGACTGAGACCCCCAGGTTAGCGAATGGCGCTCAGGGAAGGAAGGTGAACAAGGACCGTTTCATCTCGAAGCTGTACGTTCTAACCACAAAATACATCGAATGGTTGCTAATGTTAGTAGTTTCCTACGTGGCGATTCAGTCATTCTTGTTCTATTGTCTTGAGCGCGCTGGAAGCATAGCGGTGGCAGATCTGGGATACGACATCGATCACAATCTTGGAGTTTGGAATGCATTATGAGTTAAATATCGATCGCACCGCCGGCGAGCACCAACGAACGAATCAATCAAACGATACCCTCCACCTTCACTTCTTCAGTCCCTCACTCAGGCCCAGCAGTAGTTCCGCGAGACCATGGGCACCAGGATCGGGAACTTCCTGGAACCCTTGGCCTCCAACATACACTGTCCTACCCAAACTGGCCTTCATGCCCTTCGTTCCCTGCGCACCTTTTTGTGCTGCAGCTGCTGCCTCATCGTTATTTCCCGTCTTGGATAATGTTTGGATAAAAGGATGCAATGCATCAATCAACGTTCGATCTCCCGGCTGAGCAGGCGTGTACTTGCCAAGCGCTTTGAGGGATGATTCTAAGGCTTTCGCCCAAATTTCAGGAGTGACCGGCCCTGGTAAAGAGGGTGCGTTTTGTCGCAATCCATGCGCAAGCGCGTTCAAAAAGATAGCATAGATGGCACCAGAAGTACCGTCCATGGATACCTCAACGACTTGGATGATGTTATTAAGAAGGATCAGGACATCGTCTGTGCTCTCTGTTGTTTCCAGCATCTTGAGGATCGCTGTTTCGTGTCAGTCCAGGCAGCAGATCACGTGATGGACAACTCACCCTCCGCTCCACGCTTCAAGCCAATGCCGCAATCTCCGTCGCCAACTACTGTGTCGTATTTCGTGACGTCGGGCTCAACTGAAATAAGCCGCTCTAACGCAGTCCTCAATGCTGACTTGGCTCGTGTAGGGTCAACTGGAGAACGGTTAGCACAGAACGGCATGGATGGAATTGACTGGCCCTGACGTACCTCTCAGCGTGCTTGGCTGAATTTCTTCCGCATCAATCTGCTTTCCTTCCTCTACCACCTGTCCTCGCTTCTGCCAAGTACTGCTGCTGATGGCTGCAGACCAGCCGTTTGCCTCAGCAGGTGCGTCGAGTAACTCTAGTAATGTGGGGCCACTGCGGAGCTGAAGGTCAGCCACCTTCAGCAAACTAATGCTGAAACCAAGACCGTTCAAGCTCGTCATGAATGTCCCGGACAGGATCCTAACAGGTCTGATCTTGAAGTTGTCCTCCAGCTGCTCTACAACTTCGTTTGTGATGCCTCCTAACTCTAGTGGCGACACACCACCAAGGTTGTTGACCAAAAGAACAACCTCATCATTCTCTTTGACGCTCAAGAAGTTGCGATCCTGATCTGCAGTATTTAAGCAGTGCTCAAGCATTGTTTTCACAAGTCCCGGCAGATCAGTTGACTTTCTCTCAGAGCCTGCTTCGTTATGGATACCCATCCCGACTTCGACTTCGCCGTCTTTCAGCTCATCATCTCCGGGCTCCCTGCGCCCAGGTACATGAACGTGTGACAACGAGGAACCAATGGAGACAATGTTGTCCGCAACAATCTGCGCGACCCTTGTGACATCCTTCAGAGTCGCTCTGTGCGACATTAGTATCCAGTATTCCCATCTCTAGGACAATTTACATCAACTCACCCTCTCGCTGCAAGCGCACCAGCGACTTTTTGCACAAGAACTGTACCCGCAATCCCCCTACGTCCAACCTTTCCACCCTTCGCCCTCCCCACACCGGTATCGTCACCAACAACAACCATATCGACCTCTATCCCCACCGCCCTTGCTTTTTCAACTGCCATACCAAAGTTCAGAACATCTCCTGTGTAATTCATGACAATTACAAGGACGCCCTTCTCCTTGCTCACCCTGCGGAGAATGCATCGCCGCACTTGCTCGGCAGATGGTGATGCAAAGATTGTGCCTGCAACAGCGCCGCTGAGCAGACCATGGCCAACAAAGGACGCAAAAGAGGGCTCATGGCCGGATCCGCCGCCAGAGACGATGGAAACCTGCGATACGGCGTTTTTGGTGTATATTATCTTGTTCTCGATGTCGCAGCGCACGGAAGGGTTGGTGTGCGGAATGCTGAGGAGGGCGGTGGTGACCAGATGTGTAGGGTCGTGGAGAAAGTGCTTTGCTGGGCTTGTTAGTATTGTAGGACGTTTGATTAATGCTTTGTGCATTGTGGGTGAATCGTACATGTCATTTTGATGCTTTGGTGGAGCAATTGGCTACTGGTTAACACGATGAAGAAAGAAGCACACCAAAGAGTTAAGAAGAAGTCAAGATATCTTGAATATATCTTCGGGCGGCATCGGATCCCCCATCGCATAACCTAAACTTCTCTACCACTCCTTCGCGCATCCATGCGGACCACTTCCGGCTGTCAGGCACAGCTTGGGTGGGGTTGTTGATAGAGGCGTGAGGGGTAGCTCAGAAGCTCTCCCCGCGTTCGGGGAAGACCCGACAGGGCAACGGAGGCTACGCTTGTCTTTTTGGGCGTGTTGGTTGCACGTCAACATCGCAACATGTTTAGCGTTCAATTTTTTTGTTACTTTAATGCATGCGTCGAGGGAATTTACTCTGGCTCATAATTAGGGACAGGTTTTTTTTTTTTGATATCTCAGAGGGCTCCACCTACCAGACTCGTTCGAGTGACTCGAGTTGCCTCTTGCGGTAAGTTTTGGCGCACATCAGTAGACTGAGTGATTGTAAGCATGGCTGAATTTACATGCTATAGGAGTACTAGGCTGTTTGAAACAAGAGGAACAATAGTTTCCCCAGTGACAAGGAGAGTTTTTGCGGATAGCTGAGATTCAAGTCTGTTAAAAGGGATGGTGTGGGATGAGTTCCAGGGGCCAATATGTAAACTGAATGATTGTTGACACAACTCCAAAGAGTCTGTTTGGGTATCGCTGCTTCTTCTATGGTTTTTGAGTGCTGATCAGCAGCTCTGAATCACACGCGCCTTTCTCATACTACAGTCTGCGTCTCAACCGCATCACAAGTCCTACTTGATACTCCTAACCAACTCTCGCAGATCACCGCCCTCAACCCATTTCTCCTCTCCTCCACCCCCAACACCCAGTCCTCCTCCAGCTCCTCCGCCACCAACGCCCCAGCCCTCTCCCACCTCACCAACAACACGTGCAGGCTGTCCGCCTACTACCGAACCAGAAGCAATGACCATGTTCGTCGGCACAACTGTATGAGGCAGAATCTTTACGTTTTCTTTGATGATGGCGAAGGGTTGGATGGTGACATTGGCGCCGATGTGGACGTGTGATGAGATAGAGATTGCTGAGATGGTGCAGTTTGGTCCTAGGGATGATGAGCTCTGGCCACTTAGGTGCTATTTTGCAGCTCTTTGAGCTTTTCAAAGCTGAAGAGAGAATTTCAAAAGGTACGTACCAACAAACACGTTGTCCCCAATCTTCATCGGGTAGTAATGCACCTGCCCCCTACTTATACGTGCTGGGGGCTTGATCACACTGCCAGTGGAGATGACTGTACACCGCCCGATGTTGATACTTATTGGCGTTGTTTCTCGTCCAGACTGTGATGGCGCGGACCTTGTGGGATGCAGGTCGCCGCGAAGTTGGACGTCTGCCATTATAACGGTCCGCCCACCAAGCGTGATGTTGGCGGTTCCTGTTATGGCGGCCCTGCGCGAAACTTTGTTGCCTGAGTCCTGAACTTCATATTAGGGTTGGCTCGCTTGTAGGAAATATATATGACTAAATCTCGAGAAGTGTTCAGGTGTGCATTATGGACACGTGATATGAGAATAAGGTGAGATTGACTAGATAGCTTAAGGGCGCCACAGGTCGAAAAGAAAAGGAAAGGACCGGACGACGAAAGACAAACATCAAATGTGAACTAAGCCTTGACTGAAAGAGCAAACTCACCGTCTCAATGTACTCGCCCTTTGGCGCCGTCTTTCTTACAGCAGGCCGCGACATTATTTTGGCAATCCTCTGCCTACGTGCTGATGAACTTGAGGCCGAAGGTTTCTGAGCTTTACAAGTCTTGCGCTTTGACGTTATTGACGTGGACGTGATGAACCCTTTAGCGTGGTGAATTGAAGCTCTAGACACAACCAATCAACGCGTTAGCACGTGCTCAACTTCGCGCTCCATCATGAGCCCGAATGATCCGCCACATTTCTTGCAAAGCCGAATTTGCAGAAGCTTTACCCATGCGTTCTTCCCAGGGGCATGGTAAGCTATTGAGTTTGATCAGAGTTTCTAGCTGCGTTGTGTTTGTCCTTTGTTACATATGTGCCGTCAGCCTAACATTGCCTATGATGTGAGTTGACTCAACATTATCTTGGAGTTCTAAATTTCAACATTGCCTGCTTCAGTGCAGGATTTACCGCCCTACCACATCTAAACGTTTTTCAACTGGTTTTGTCTGTGAAATAAGGAATCACGTATTCTGGTGGAATCTTATCTAGCCGCATGGCGTTGAGGGGAGAAGGTAACGCGGGGCAGTAGTTTCCTTTGAGCTACTATACTCCAAAATTTCCAGACATCTACACCAAACCCAACAACCTTTTTCTCAGGTGCTCAAATATCCCGTGAGCGCATCATACTGCCAAAAATAATAGTTTCGATCTCAACAACAGATATTGAAGCTCACGCATGCCCATAATGGCAGAGCCTGCTGCCGTTCCACCAATCTCTCCCCCACCAAACCCTTCAACAGAGCGCCCACTTCACACTCTCCCGCCGCCTTTCTCGCAAGATGCTCTCACACCCATAACTCAAGGTGCCGAAGCGCTTGTCTACAAAACCACCTTCCTCACACCTTCAACGCCTGCTGTTGTCAAATACCGCCCTCCGAAACCCTACCGACACCCCACTCTCGACAAGCGCCTTACAAAATCACGACTTCTTGCCGAAGCCAGGAGTCTTGTACGTGTGAAGCGCGAGGGTGTGAATGTACCCGGTGTGCTGGGCTGCGATGCGGATGCTGGGTGGCTGGTACTGGAATACGTGAACGGGCGGACGGTACGGAGCGTGTTGGATTCATGGGCTGAAGGGGTAAAGGAAGAGGAAAAGCGTATTTTCACGGAGGGAGGTGATGTGGGGCAATTATCTCGGGTGGGCGGGAGTGAGAACCAGGAGATTATGGACTTGATGGGGAGGGTAGGGAGAGAGGTTGGCAAGTTGCATGAGCTGGGTGTTTGTCATGGCGATCTGACAACGAGCAATTTGATGCTGAGAGTCCCGAATGAGGAGAGGAGCGAAAAGTCGAGTTCTGTAGGGAGGATGACAACAAGTGCCATGCGTGAAGCGGCTATGAATGGGGAGGATCCTCCGCCGTTGGAGATCCCACAGGAGCAGCCTGCGACGCGCGGGCAGCAGTCGCTGGCTGGCAATATCTATCTGATTGATTTTGGCCTAACATCTTCAACAATCCAGGATGAGGACCGTGCAGTCGACTTGTACGTTCTCGAACGCGCCTTCTCGGCCACACACCCTGCCGCCGAGCCGTTGTTCCACGAAGTTCTAGAGGCATACGGCAAGAGCTATAAAGGCGCTAAAAGCGTACTGAAGAGGTTGGAAGGCGTAAGGCTGAGGGGACGCAAGAGGAGCATGCTGGGTTAAGAGAGTAATTGAAAACCTATTGCACCCGCACATCACTACGGAATGCGTGAATTCCGGGCATCACATCGAGAGTTCACAATTGGCCAGTTGAAGTGCCACACATTTCCAGCCCGAGGCACACCAATTTGCAAAGACGATCGGTTTCTTTGGCTTCGCTTCAGTGTAGACAAGTGAGTGTTCCTCCAGCATACACTCTCACCGTGCCCAAACGATCGTGGTAAAGCTCTCATGCAACGGGTAGTAGTTGTGATTGTACAGACAGTTGGTCCAGACAACCGTGGTAAGACAGAACAACGCTTAGCAAGAGTGCCAGTATCTGCAATATCTCAAAGAAATCCCAATACCTTCTACTTCGCTCATGTGGGATACAGCCTGCGATTTCACGATTCAGCAGGACACGATCTCTTTAGCAGGTGTAAACACTACAGCAGATCCGATCAGGCCGAGGGAAGGGGTATAGTGGTTGCAACGTATTGTATTTGACTACTGCATTGCGTTGTCATTACGCAGGAGATTATGTACGCACCAAGGCCGCTGGCCGTACCTGCCACACGAGCCTCTCTGTACCAACATGGACCGGAGCCACATTTTCTCAGCAATCCTTCGCTAAATGCCTGTTCTAGAGCAATGTACATCAAAGTCAGAGTCTCGATTCGTCCGAACGTCAACCTTCAGAAGAACGTCCTGTTGCAAAGACCATGCCGACGAATCGAACAAAAATGCCGCAGACTCCCGCATTTTCCTGAGCCACACACATAGTACTCAAGACAAGCAACACTACTGGATCGATTTAGAATGCTCGTGCTTTGTTGAGTTCACACCCTACAGCCTCTTAGAAAGACTCTGACAATGAGGAAGCGCTGATAATATCCCCGTCATCGCTATTATTTAGTGGACGTACAGGCAAGGCATTGGATTCAGGAGCTCAGGACTTCGCGCCAAGCGCTGCGGCGTATCTGGATCAGCAAAGTCGTTAATGAGTGTGTTGAAGCAGAAGGCAATATAGAGAACGCAACGAAAGGTCGTCAAAAAGTGAGTATCTTGCTCATTGAGGAATGATTATTTACGGAGCAGGAATAGTTGTAGTTGTCAGGCACGATCTCACAACCCGGTGCATTATTTGTGAATCCGTTGTGAGCCTTCAACAATATCGCCACATGCCTGGATGGAGATGATGGAGCTTCGTCAATCTGGCCCACGTCAATCGTTTTGGCACACAGTAAAGTCTCAAGCTTATTTTCATGTCCCAAGCTTCTCTGTTCGCGTTACTCTTGAGCAGAGACCTAGTGTCTCATGGTGAGGTGGGATCTAATCAATGGTTGATAAAAGCGTCTCATACTTCTGCTTCCAGTATGCAGCGTCGCCAGTGCTGGTGCCTGTGCCATTGGGTTGAGAGGCCTTGGCAGCCGCAAGCTGGATTTTGAGGTCGTTGACCTCGGCCTCCTTGTCACGAGCTTGTTGGCGGTGCTTCACAGCCTGCTTGCAGATAGGCAGCATGTCCTTATATTCTTTGTATGAGCGCTGTTAATCGTCAGTATCTGCAAAGAGTTCTCATTTGGCAATAAGCATACCTTCGCCAGCTCAGTCCACTCTGCAAGGGCGGCTTGAAGGTTTTTCTTCTCCTCTTCAAGCCCCTTGATCATCTCCGACAGAACTTTATCGTTTCTGGTAGTTGCTGCAGCGTCATTGATGGTGAGATTGGCCTCGAGACTCTCCAAACCTACCCGTGCAGCCTTCGCATCGTTCTTATTTCCATTGGAGAGCTTTAAAAGGTCATCCAACTGCCTGGTGAGATCGGCGTTGGCCTTTGACAGTTCCTTGTTTGCTTCTGCGAGTTCGGAAGTCTTCTCCAACTTCGCTTTCAAGTTGGTGTTTTGCTGTCGGAGACGGTCGACATCGGTAGTGAGTATCCCGATCTTTTTATTCTGATTATCCGGATTCTGTACGTGTTTTCAGCGACGTATACGCAATTGAGTTAGTCCTGAGGTCGCATACCGTACATACTGCTGCACGCTCTAAGGCATAGTTGTCGCGCTTGACATCGAGAAGATGACTTCCACTGTTGGCTTTGTCAAACTTCTTAGTGGTGCCCTCCCCGTTGTTCAAGGCGCTTATTAGAGTATTCAGCAAGGCCGTCTTGACTGTCTCTTTCTGTAGCTCGTCAGCCTTGGCTTCGAGCTCTTTCATGAAGCAATCGGCCACGTGCTGCTCAGCTTTTTTCAACTGCTCAAGCTTATCCATGGTCGCCTCACGGAGGGCATTGTTCTCTGCTTGCAGTTGCATCCTCGAAGAAACTAAGCTCTTAAGCTCCTTCTGCAGTGTACTGGTTGTGTTCAGATCCCCGACTTTCCTGGAATTCTCATTTTCCACCAGTTCCTTGAACTTATCAACCTCGGTGCTGCATTGATCTCTCTCGAGTGTGAGACGTGAGGCGCGTTCCCGGAAACTCTCGACTTCTTCAAGCTGCAAGCCAGTCTTTGTCTTAGAGTGCAGAACGGCATCCTGCTGCTCCAGGGTGAGTTTATGATGTATATTGGCCTTCCTGTGCTGAAGGCCGACTGAGTCTCCAGTCCCGTGAATGGACGCATTTATCGTGGACGTGTGGTGGCGGCTCGCATCATCGCGCTGCTTCTGCATTAAGTTTGGCGAATCGGCTCCAGCATCATTTGCAGCCTTGAAGAGTTGCTCGAGCTCCATCCAAAGATCCTCAGCTACCTCGGAGCCAAGGGTGGAATCGTGAAGGAGAGTCAAGAGCCGGTGTGTGTTGGCAACAGTGGTGGACACCGCCCTAGTGGATTCGGTCGTGTGTTCTTCGACCCGCTTCTTCATGGTAACATCCTGCTGCACAGCGAGCTCAGAAGCCTGCGATGTCTTATTATACATTACCTCTCCGGCTGCGATCTGCTGCTTAGTCGTGGTGGCGACCTTTGGGGTGAAGGAAACAGAGATGGGGACGGCATAGGTTGGCGCAAGCTGCGCATTCCTCAGAACAGGGCTGACGTACTTGGCAGAATTTTGCGAGTTTGAGCCCTCATGGCTTGGAAATGCCATCGCCGGGGTCTGCTCTTTTCGCCAGTGCTGTGTGTGGGTATTAGTATGTCATTGCGTGTGAAAGTGAACGTCGTGTGAAAGTGACGGCAGAGGCTTCTCACAAATATTTACTAAAGGTCACAATGCAATTGATGACGAATGCAGAGGTTTGCAGACTGAGAACGTACCGGAGCTTATTGGGGACGACTACAACAGGATGTGTCAGTGGGACTGATGAGTACAATTCGCGTCTGTTGACGAACAAGAAACCCACTAGAAGATCTCGCAGCTCCAAGTGTTGAGACGGTGATACGGGAGGACTAATTGAACAGAGAGCCGTTTCCTTTGATGCTACTATTGCCCAAGTGGTGAGAAAGCTGTTCTGGCTCGGTATTGGAGAAAGGCAGTGGCAAACCATTGAGGGAACAGTGACAGCATCAACGCACTGACTCCTCGCAACACTGCAGCGAACATACCAGAACCAGTCACAGCTCTACAAAATGAAAATGGTGAAGTACGATGCTGCCAGAAGGCTGGTGATTGCGCCTCAAGGTCACAGTTGCTGCTGAGTCTTGGCATGCACGTAGAACGGCATTGAGCTTGCTCTTTGTACTATGAGCGCGCCAGTATGTATCTGGATGCATCTTTACAGGGTACACAACATATCCCGGCAGCCTTGTTTGTCTTCATGGGGCGCTACAAACAAAAAGCGAGCATGCAAAATCGACTGTAATCAAAGCAAGTATCTGGAGATTGGGAAGTCAATCAGCCACGGGAGAGCGAAAGGAGAGTTTCAACGTTCAACCTGTGAAAAGTATGAAAGGCAGAGAGCACTTGGCGAGCAATTGATGCATCTACTAGATGTGTACCAGATTTCAGGCTGGCGAAGATGCTGAGGAACGTCAGTATGGAAGAGGCCGAGCCGAGCATCCACACATTTGCTGACGAAGTGGTTTACAATTCAAAAGGCCAGACCTTGTTAATAAGCGTGCCCGCTATTGCTGGATACATACGACTGAGTATGCTGGGGCAAAGTTACAACGGGTTTGCCCTCTGGCTTCTACGTGTTGTGGGGATACCCTTAGACCTATGGCCTTGAGTGCTTGTGCTCGTGCTCGTGCTCGTGCTTGTACTTAGCCAACTAGAATGGAGGAGCCAACTAGAATGGAGGAGCCAACTAGAGTGGAGGAGTCAGTCGTCCTCCAGGTTACCTCGCTTACGCTGTTCGTCAGCAAGCTGCGCATAGCTCCATACATGACAAATTGCCACTGGCGGATCTCACCCGCTGTCACTTGCGGCAGGAGGCGACAAAAGCAAGCGCCCAGCCAACTTGCGCATCGAAACATGATCTTGGACTAGACTGGAGAAAAGTCACAACCAAAAGGGAATAATCGCTCCGAAGGCTACCTGCCTGTCTGTCATAACCGTAGAAACGGGTCAGTGTGTCCGGTAAAGTGGAGTTATAGTAGCGCCGAAGCCGAGGGCAATCTCACGGATGAAATCTGAAGACTCCGAAGGCACAGTTCCAGGTTGGACTATCAGTGATAAAGGTCGATGAGCGAGTAATGGCAGTGCTGTCCCAAATCGCCTGGTACAGCTGCTTCAGCAGTCATGTGTTAGTGCGTTATCAACGTGACATGGCCATTTAATATAAGCAGTCTTCCTGGTCCACGAAAACAACGAGTCCAGCGCTGTTCGGTTGGAGGTGCAAAATGCCTGTGTGAGAGAGAGAGAGAGAGAGACAAAATCCAGTGGAAAGCCCAACCGCACACCGGTCGTGAGCGCCAACAGGGCAGGGACTGAATGTGCTGTGTAGGTGTTGAAGACATCTTGATGCTGATGGATGGCGATGTGGCTGGCACGGGATGAGCCGAAGTACTTGGCTGAGAAAAAGTGGGTCCAATCCTGAAACACGACCACAAATCGTGACTGTTGCAGCACAAGATCGTGTGTTGTCGCTGCACATCCTTTTCATCTGGAGTTGCAATTTTGAGCAGAACAGCTGTACAGACAGGTCGCGTGCAGATGGTGAAAGCAATGAGGAATCTGTGTGTGGCTGCAATTGCAGTGCGACATTCTTCAAGTAATTTCCGTTTGCTGTAAGGTAGCACGACTCGTCCTAGTGAAACCACACAACATGCAGGGGATGTTGGCAGGGGAAGGCGGCGGAGCGGCTTGGGAGCAACATTAAGAATCCAAGACCCTCAGCACCGGTTCTGCACGCTGTGCAGAAAAAGCATGTAGACCGGGACTAAACTGAACGCAGCAGCGAATGATGAGTGTCGAGCGGCGTAGCATAATCAATTCTGTCCGATGGGAGTTGTTACCGATTCCGAGTCACGTCTCCTCGTGGTATTGCCGGTATCCATCACGTTTTTGCACTATCTTGGGCATGGGCAGCTGCAGATCGTGTCCAGAACAGTGCGAGTTGCGTGGGTGCACAAGAGACATTTTATTAATCTGCCGTTGCATCCTGAGCACAGCTTCGCCGGTCCTGCAAGGTTCGCTGCGCTAGTCTGGTGAGGTGCTTTCATGCTTCCCACCCTGCGGCTGGCTTTCCCCAAGCTTGTCTGCTGCACATCAGGGATATCGTCAGTGCTTGCCCTTGACGGATAGGCAGCTTTTTGCTTGTTACTCTTCTCTTCCTTGATAGGCCTTCCGGAGTCTGCTCCACTCCAAGGGCTGTGGCTCCTTACCGTTGTAGCCTGCTTTCACTCTGCTGTGCCTTTTCTTTCATCTTTCAGCCTCTTTCACCCTCCCCGCATTCTTTTTTTCTTGGTTTTACTCATTTCCAGTCGCGCACGCGCTGTCCAGCATTCGAACTCTACTCCCTCCACCATCCGATACCGTCATCCGCCGGTGGTCAATTGTACGTTAGACCCTGGATCCACGTCTAGAGCAGCCCTTGTTTCCACGCTTCGACACTACTGTATGCGTGCAGCTCGTATTTAGTGGACCGCAACGCCTCTCCGGCCATCCTGCTGCTGCATCCCGACTTCTCTTGAGTGCAATACATGGCACCCGCGATAATGTGTTTTGGAAGAAAACCCGTGGACCCAAAGTCCAAGAAAAATGAGGACATTGAGAAGAACCTGCGTTTGGACAAGAAGAAGGCAGAGCGCGAGGTAAAGCTCCTGCTGCTTGGTAGGCTACACAACTGAAGGCGCAAGGGAACTTGACTGAGACGCGATGCAGGTGCCGGTGAAAGCGGAAAGTCGACGGTGCTGAAGCAGATGCGCATCATCAATGCTGGTGGGTTTGGGAAGCATGAGCGCCAGACATGGCGTGCGACCATCTTCAACAACTTGGTGTCCGCATTCCAGACCATCTACGCTGCGATGCAAGAGGACGATACCGATTTCGAAGACGAGGAATGCATTGTAAGTCGACATGCGCCCCTTCAGGGACCCCTCAATCAGATGTGCTGACTCTTGCGCCCCAGCGATACTCTGAAATGGTCAACTCTGCACCAGACATCGGCACCGAGGAGCCCATGCCGGAAGAGTTCCTCCACGCCTTCAACTGCTTATGGGCTGACAAGGGCGTGCAATTGACTATACTGAAGGGCAACCAGTATGCTCTGCATGACAACCTGAGCTAGTACGTCATCCGAGAGCTCAAAGTTCAGCCAGTGGCTAACAGCCCAACAGCTTTTTCCAAGATATCGATCGACTGTTCATGAAAGACTTCCTTCCCACAGACCAGGACATCCTGCGCACACGACTACGGACAACAGGGATCTCAGAGACAATCTTTGAGCTGGGTAGCCTGACGTATAAGATGGTCGACGTTGGTGGTCAACGGTCGGAACGGAAGAAGTGGATCCATGTTTTTGACAACGTTCAAGTTGTGCTTTTCCTTGTCGCCATCAGTGGTTACGACCATGTCCTAGTGGAAGACAGGAACGGGGTAAGCACAGAACGGGAGCTGTTGCAAGAGCTTGACTAATATCGCAACAGAACCAAATGCACGAAGCATTGATGCTCTTCGAATCGATATCAAATTCGAAGTACTTTGAGAAGTCGGCTCTCATTCTCTTCCTCAACAAGATCGATCTGTTCCGCGAGAAGGTCGCGGGCGGCATGAGCCCAATCTCCAAAGTTTTCCCCGATTATACCGGAGGACCGAACGATATCGAAGCAGGACAAGAATTCTTCGCCAACAAGTTCCGCAACTTAGTACGGCAGCCGAAGAAGGAGGTCTACGTCCACTACACGAACGCCACAGACACGGACTTGCTCAAGAAGACGATGGCCTCGGTCCAGGATATGATCGTGCAGCGCAACCTCAACGCCTTAATACTCTGATTCGGCACATCGACCAGGCTTCTCCGATAGCGGTCGCCGCAATGTCAAGCCATTCAGATATATCTGTGCCTGTACCAAGCGTTGCCGAAAGTCATCGCAAAGAAAGAGTACACACATCGCGAAAGGGTTGCAACGGCTAGCTGGGCTCCTGGCAGCATCAACTCGTCTTACCAAGCGACCCCAGCGCCTCATTTAAACATTATACCCCCGATATCTCGACTGCGTAATTCAATTTTTTGTGTTAGGACGATCTTGACGAAATGTTGCCTTGATCAGAGCCGTAGGAGCAGGTGTGCAGTAGTCCAGTCTGTACCAGCAATGCCATGAAAGTGGGTTCTGTTGAGCTGGTCCAGGAGAACCTAGCGTCTACTGGAGGTGTGCACGCTTGCTAACGGACAACAAGCTCCTGCTTCAAAGAAATATTGTCCGCTCTTGGCGCACGGTCACCCAGGCTCTCATGATTGCACTCTGACATTGGCTGGTGGGATCTTCTGCAATTTACTTGTAGTGGAGTGTATTTATAAAAGCTGTGACAATGTAGTGACAACCTAAGACAAAAAAAGATACCCATAAGATGTGGCAGACATACGCTGAACGAAAAAGCGAGATCATGTAATATTGAGTGAATCAGACCATAATCACTTTCCCTGCTTAGCTTGCATCTACCTTATCACGGTACTAGACTGCTGTGTTTTATGTACTGTTGTGTTTGTCTAGCATGAATAGCGGTGTTCAGCTCTCCCGAAGTTGCCCGCTCTCGTGACCTCGGACAGCCTTGGACCGATGCGTCTCTAGCGTGACGGCCTTGCAGCAGGATTCCGAATGACGGCCAACCTCCATCAACACAACAAGTACTACCCCTCCACAACTGGCCATGTTCTCTCCTGCGCTTGGGAGAGCCTTTCGCTCGACCAGCGCCATTACTGTTGTACCGACCAGCTCAATCGGCCGCGCTGCGATAAGCACTGCGCAACAGCCTTTCAGACCGAGCCACCAACGGCGCCTATCATCGTCAAAGCCCTCAACACCTCCGGACAACTCCAAGAGGCCCACTGAAAATGCTGCAGAAGAACTGAAGACATCAGAGAAGAAGTCAAGGAGGAGCAACAAGCTGAAGGCTTCAAGCGTGTCCATACCGGCAACAGCAGCGCGTAACATTCCATACGTGAAGCCAACAGATCATCTTATGGAGCACCGTAAGTGACATCGAAAAGTTCTCTGGAGAACGATATGCCAACATACCATAGACCTTGTTCTCTCTACACTCTTCTCGCAACATCGCCCTATCTCGATTAGCCCGGGCGCTGAACAGTCAGTCCCGAATGCTGCTTCTATGGAGCAGTTCGAGGCCCTGTTTCAACCGCAGAAGCGTAGCGAGTCGGAAATATTCGTCAACACGCACAAAACTTTGGCCGAGTTCATTCAGGGTGTTCAGGCATCGGCCGCGTCCTACGAGGTTATGGATGCCTTCGAGGAAGCTGCGGAGGAGATTTACCACCTTGACAGCTTCTCGCCAGCACAACCAGAATCTCTGGAAAGCTACGCATTCAGGCCACCGCCTGCGCCCGTACCCCTCGACCCATTAGCGACTGAGGAGGAGTCTCTACCTGCGCGTGAGATTATTCTCCCCACCACCCACACCGGTCGCTCGAAGACCTTCCGCGAACACGTCAGGAGGAGGCGAAGCGGTATGCTCTTGATCAGTGTCAAGAGGCAGAGGAAGCTGAAAATGAAGAAGCACAAGTACAAGAAGCTTATGAAGAGGACCCGTTTGTTGCGAAGGAAGCTGGATAGGCTGTAGTTTGTCGCATGGATCCGGAAGGTTCCTCCTATCGATCCCATGGCGTCTCGATCAATCTCCTACTCTTTGCATACATTTTCTTCTGAGCATTTCCGGTGCTAGCCATCATAGATCTTTCGGCGCTTGGCAACGTGCACGCCCTTTCCATTCTCAATATCAGCGCTCAATTCTCATGTGGCGTCTTCACAGTTTTGCGGCATCAGGCAGGGGCAGGGACATCAATGCCCTAGCAACCTTTTAATATGGTTAAACCTCTTTACTAACTTCAGCTCTTGTAAGGGTTACGCAAAGTGTACATGTGCCTGGTGATGGTCTATTTAATAAAGAGCTGCAAAGTTTCGTTTTAAAGAATTGTAATGTTATGCTTAAGCAGAACTCATAAACAATACTGCATTGGCTCTCAGAAACAGACAGTGGTAGGGCCGAAGGTGGTAGTTGTTTAGTCAAAGGCCTTGGCGACTGGGGAACAATGTGCAGAAAGTGGCAATGGACCAGAATTGGTTGACAATGTTGAAAACAATTTCATAAGGGCTCGGTTTTCAAATTAACGTATTCGATGATCTTAATATGTTCTTTGGAAACCTCGAGGTCTCGAATTCGTAAAACCATAAGCCCTAAGAGCTGCCATATCTTGCTTATGTTTGTCACTAGTGGCTAGTACAGTCACGTGACCCAAGAATTCATCGTTCGTGCACGGTCTTACTACAAAGGCTAGACGGTGTGTAGTCCTTAGAAAGCGACACATACCTCCTCCCAGGCTCACATCAGTACAAGTAAGCTAGGCGCTGTAGTAGTGGTAGGAGTATACGCAGCATACTTGGCGGAACCGTTGAGATTACGGGAACAAAATTGATTTCACAGCTGGGCGTTCCAGCCTTGCGTCGTATTCTTACATCCATACTTCCTTCTTTAACCGTTTGTATAGCATTCGTTGACAAAGGAAACGCATTGACTTGGTGTTCGCTGCAGAGGCGGCTACAAGTGTCATATTCTGTTATGAAACTCCACCGCGACGCCTCATGACTGAGGCAGTCGCAACACCCTAATATCGACATGAATACCTTACAAGCGCCCCACAGAGATACCTTAGTACCTGGGAACCTCAGGCGTACCGAAGTCGCAGGCTGCAAATCATACGTTCCATCAGGCTCCAGAATGCATAACGGCTCGGCGTGAACGCTTGACTGAGCGCCCTGCATCTACAGTTCGACAACCTCTAGCTAATCTGACCTGTATTCGAACGGTCTGAATAGATTTTGAGACACATTGTGTCATCATGCTCGTAATTTAATGCCCAGGCAGGCTATTCTATGAGTTGCTTTAATGTATAAAAACTGAAGCTCTTCTGCGTATACTGACAGTCCAGCAACCGCAACTCGCAATCAGCACCAGCAGTCCCTTCTTCAGCTTCTTTTCTTTTGCATTCTTTTCGTCTTATTGCTATTCTACTGCCACCGGCTGGCCCTTCTTATAAACCAAGAGCTAGTCTCACATTCACTACAACTAAACCTTACATCTTATACATACTATCGTTATCACTTACGACTACATACGACATCATGATCTCCAAGGTTCTCTTGATATCGGCTGTCATTGCCTATGTCGAGGCTCGCTTCGGCCAGGAGCAAGTGCCTATCCCAGCTATCTCCGCAGTCCAAGGGGGCAATCCTGGCGCTGCTGCTACGATTGCTGGAGCTACTATCAGCGATCTTCTTGGTGGAGCCAATTCTTGCGCAAAGGTAGATGAATCTCAGTTTCCAGCATCCTCTTGATGGTATAGTGCTAACGCCTCCGGCAGCTCCAACGTGCCGACCAAATCGTCAGTGAACTTGGCGGCGGCGCCGACGCAATCGCTGCAGCCATTGGCCTCGTTACGGCGGAGAAGAACACAAACCCGTTCGCGAACAACAACGTCCAGAATGTCTGCGGCGACCCAAGCCTTCCTGCTACGGCAGAACTTAGGGGTATCACGCCGCTTATCGACCCTGCTGTAGATGCCAACGGCGATGCTGCGGCGCTGAGTGCGAGTTCGGCCGCAAATCCGCTTGCGGCTGATGGATTGAGTGTATTTGATTTGATGAGCCAGGCTGGATTGGGTGATCTTGTGGTCTCTCAGACAGCAGCCGGCGGTGCGGCAGCTGGTGGTAATGCTGGCGGTAACGCTAGCAGTAATGCTGGTGGTAACAACCAGCAGAACAATAACCAAAACCAGCAGAACAACAACCAAGACCAACAAAACAACAACCAAAACCAACAAAACAACAACCAGAACCAGCAGAACAACAATCAGAACCAGCAAGATAACAATCAAAACCAGCAGACCGGCAACCAAAACCAGAACCAGAACCAGAATCAGAACCAGAACCAGAACACAGGAAATGGCAATGGCAATGATGGCAATGCTGGCGGTAACAACGCCAATGCAGGTGCAGGCACGGGAGCAGCAACAGGTGGTGGTTCCACCCTCGCAGGCGCAGACTTCGGTCAATGTACACCCACGATAATCTTCGAAGGCGGAGCCAACGGCCGTCCAGCGACCGAATTTACATTCCAGATTGCCGATCCTCTCGCCCGTGGCGGCCAGCAAGAAGCTCTGAACCCCAACATCATCACCAATGCACTGTGCAACCAGCTCACTAACGTTTGTGATGCCAACGATGCGGCCAAGGCGGCATGTGCAGACGCCGCGGCTCAGGTCCAGGCGGCGGGCACTAGAGATAAGAGTACCGCAGACTTGTTCAACAGTGCACTAGGTTTTGCGGGTGCTGTAACGAACCCTAGTGGAGGTCCTGCTGAGCCGGCTGCTGCTGCTGGTAATGCAAACAGGAAGAGGAGTATGAGGAGGGGATTGAGGTTGTAGGCGATTAGAGAGATAGGTCGGTTGTTGACCAGGCAGAATATCTAGAGCTGAGTCTCCCCTATGACCCTGGCTCGCAGGTGATGAGCGATATTTGGAACGGCAGGTTGGTATAGTACATCTTTCTTTTTCTCGGAGAATGTGTATGTTGTAAGAGATGGTCACGAATAAACGAGTACGCAAACAGTCTTTATTTCTCTATATCTCCCCGCTGTGTAAAATCTACTCTTTCTTCGATAAGACGATTCGAATGCCGTGCACCACTGTTTCCCCCTTCCTCTTATCCTTACCGGTCTGCTCATTGACTTTCTCACCATCGCCTGCGCGGCTTCATGCAGAACATGGCAGCTTCCAGCCTATACTTCCGAGCCTTGGGTTCCGTTCTTGAGTCGCCCAGAGAGAAACTTCAAATTCTTGCCAGTACACTGGGAGTACGACTCGTTACCGTTACAGGAAGACAGTAAAACTGCCAATATACCCTCCTGGGTCCTACTTGGATAGGCCCGGGAGGTAAGGTGACCTGCACCTTGGTGGAAGAGTGTGTTGCGGATTGAAGGAAGAGCTTGGGAAGGAAGGGGTAGGCAGTGATCACAGTCACGACCGTGTATCGACTTATGAGGGGATCACGATCACAATCATGTATCCAAAGGAAGATGATGCTTTGTCACTGCTCCCACGTGGTAAGCAAATGACTCACACACACTGAGTTCTGTTTAAGCACTCTGTGGCTGCGGTCCCAACAGTATAATAAACCCCTTTTAAAACCTTTTCTACTTTCCATCTTTTCTTACTTTCTCCCGTACACGGCACTGAAGTGCATCAGAACACACGGAAGACACCTCCCTCTCCTTCACAATGTATTTAAAGTGCTCAGTCTTCCCAACTGGAAGAGGAGCTATTGCTTGAAATGGTAGCAATACCCGCGCAGGCAAGAAACACTTTCTAAGGTAGTGTTTCAGCACCAGAAATCCATAGCTTAGCATGTCCTACATATCCCTCGGGAGACGAGATGGCGGACTTAATCCCCATCCTTCAGACGGAAATTAATTCCATCCATCCAACCAACCAACCACGTGGTATGGACTATCAGAAACTTCAAGTTGTACTAGAGAGTATACTGGTGTAGGTTGGTCAGTTCTTGAGGGCTGTCTTCTACTGAGGTTGGCCCAGGCCGTGTTTATATACATGCGGAGATCACGTGCGTCCATTTCTCCGTCCTTGTCCGGAAATACTCACAGAAACTTAGGCGCACAAAATGCACATCATTGCTGCCCTCTCAGTTTAGTTTGCAAACAACGAGTGCCGTCTTCATAAGCTAGCTTCATGGATTGAATGAAAAAAAAAAGAACCTAAGACAGGTGAGTTAGAATCGAGACGGAGTCTGCCTTACCCCCTAGAAGCGGCCCCAAAGATCTCGGATACCCAACCGCTTATATTCCAGCCTTGCCTCTTCTTGGCCTAATCGGAACACAACTCCTGTCAGTACGAAAAAGAGGAGTGTCACCGAACACAATGTCGACTTGCTTGGAGAGGGTATCATGAGGGCACAGGCCGGTCCACCATGGAGGCTTTACAGTTTTTGCAGCTCATGTTGTGAAAACTTCGTGAGATGCAGACAGGTAATGGATGAGGACCGGACAAGACTGGGGCGTTTAAACTTGTTCACGAATGCGCGTAAGTCCAGTTCAAATCTTGCAATGTCTTGGATTCAGTGATGGAGCACGCTCATGCTGTTTAGCGTCGGCATTCACAGAGGAGTGTATCCAAGTAGCATACTGAAACCAAAGTACTCACGCAATAGCTCAACCTCGATGCATGAGCTCGATACAAGGCTGTTTACAATAAAATGCACATGGCTAGTCATTCCAGTGCTGAGACTGGGGCAAGTTCCCATGTCATCTCAAGTCGAATTCTTCAAGACTTGGTTACCGAAAGCATATCTCGACATTCCAAGAGATCTTGGATTCGGCGGTGCTGATTCTTGCTGACCTGGCCTGCACGATATCAGATGCCTTGGGCACAATGGCTGAGCTCACTGAATACGCACCTGCGTAATCGGCGTACGGTCCGATTATAAACCAAACGTTATCCAGATAGGCCTAAGATTGTGCGTTCATAGCAGATGATTAGTATTAAAGAACGTTTGCCCATTCTGTCAGAAAAGAGAGAGGATCCAAATGTCGTTGTATGCAGTTCAAGGCTCAGTTTCGATACTGAAGACGATTTCCTTGCCGTAAGGTGCACGAGATGGACAGGAAAGTGCGTTTCGCGGATTCTGAAAAGACGGGCCTATTTTGTGTTATTCCTTTCCACTCTGCGCTTCTTTCTCGTTCAATTTCCAAGACCCTACAATCCGTTTTGCAACACCATCACCCGCCCACCAAGCCCCCGTAACCGTCCCCAGAGCCACAAATGGTGCTGTGTGCTCTCCCGCTAACCATAGTCCTCTCTCCGGCACCCCACGCCTCATGGCCTCGACATCCTCATCGCCTCTCTCCAGCCCAGTCTGGAAATTGGCGTAAGACCCAAATCCAGCCAACTCGTCGTTTGCCCAAGCTGTCGCCAGAATAGCACTAGGCCTGTGATCCGCGTTTTCGCTGTCAAAGTTTGGCAGCTTTGAGTAGTACGGCTCAAAGAAGGCTGTCAATACCTGCTTTTGATCTGCAGCGTTAGAGTGTTTAGCCACGAGGTCTGCAACGTGCTGGCTTGTTGGACCATAGGTGTAGAAGAGCAGGGTTGGGTGCGCCATATCGCCTGGTAGCGCAGCAAGATTGACGGCTTCTTGGTTCCAGTGCTCGGGGTTAGAGGAGTCAGCATACGAGGGTGCGATAAAGGATGTGAAGCCTGCGTAATGCGAGGGATCGACCGGCGAATCGGCAGCGCCGAGTTGGTGGACTGGTGCGGTCGTTGCAGGGACATTCGGCAGAACAGGTGAAGTAGCCGATTGCGGTGTCTTCGTAGTTGCTTCTGAGTCAGAGGGTACAGAGGTGTTCCAGAAGGCAGTTGGGAAAGTGATATAGACCTGTTGCTATTAATGGCTTTCCCAGGGGAATGTAATAGGGATATGCACGACTACCCACCTTATCTAAATGCCCATACCCGATTGCCGCTATCCCGTCCTGCAACCTCTGCGGCAGGGCTGGCTCAAATACATCCAGATTTGTCTTCAACCAGCCCAAAGGTGCTGTCATGACGACCTCATCGAATATCTGGCTTTCCTTGCCCTCAAGTTCTACAGTCACTTTTGGGTCCCCACTTTCAGTATTCAATTCTGAAACAAGCCTCGTCACTTTATGATTCAACTTGATTCCCTCCTTGACAGCCGGTGCAGCAATCTTCTCAAGTACCTTCTTGTATGTCCCTGCGACGAACAGGTTTTCCCCATCGATGCATTCCTCCATCCAGAAGAACTTCAGACTCTGTTTCTGAATCGGACTTCCCACAAATGCGCCCCACATCTCCGACATCTGCAGGATCATCTTTCTCTTCTTCTGCGCTTGCTCTAGACTATCTTCTGTGAATAATTTTTGCACTGCTTCTTCAAAGTAGTTGTACAAGCTCTTCTTTGGGTCTATTGTTGCAGACTCCGCATCGGAGTGTTTCATAGCCTGCTCGATGATAGACCATACAAGCTCGGTGTTTTCGGCTGCTTCTTTATCGGAAAGGTATTGGCCTTGAGCGTCGACAACGGACTGTCGACCATCCCAGTTCATGCTGACGGTGTTTGTCTCCTTGGCGAGGTCCAGTATAGGATTGTTTTCTGTACCGTGGATCCAATTTGGGCCCCTACACTATCCATCAGCCCCTGTCTGTCCATTAGGGAACGAGATAGAGGGGAAGCACGCCTACAGATCTACTAAATGCTCCCCAACTTTTCCTTGACAGAATCGCCCACCAACACGATCTCGCCCCTCAAAGATGGTGACTTTGGCGCCATGCTTAAGCAGCACGTCTGCACAGCGGAGACCGGCCACACCAGCTCCTACGATACCGATGTGCGGTACTCTTCCTGCTGCTCTTCGAAACATGGACACAGATTCGCTGTTTGAAGTAGGCTGATCCAGGTGTATGCGATTTGTGGTCGGGCTAGAGCCTGCAACAACGGTAGTCGTACTGCCATGAGGTTTGTAAGCCCGGTTCTCATTGCCTATGTTGCCCATGTTTTTGGCTGTGTGTTGACGTGTAGATTGACAAAGATGTAGAGAGGGCGAGGAAAACTGTTTCTAGTGCTAAACAATATGCTGTCTTTGTGACCGAAAAGAAAAGCGACTGTGTAAAAGGATAGTGACAAGAGAGATGAGATATTTACGGTTTCTGTGAGGTAAGGCTGAGTTCCCATGACCACCTCGTAAAATGAGGCTGTTGTCAGACATGAGACGCCTCCCGACAGATTCGGAACGACATTGCAGGTACGTCAAGCACGACGTAAGACCGTACATCTGGAAAAGAGGAGCAAACGACGCCAAGCATGTAGTGGCGTTGAGACTAAGGAGAGTACTTGGTACATGAAACCATGAAACCCAGGCGGACCTACCTGATGACCATTGGACGAAGCAGAGAACCTCAAGCAATGTGCTAGCTAGTCGCGTGACGATTGTACAGAGCCTCAGCTATGCAAGACGCTGCACATGTAGTGTGGGAGGGTGTAGAGAACTAGCGTGTGATAAGACATTTTCAGACGACGCTAACCAGCTTCGGCGCCACGAGGACTCAAGGTGATGCTCATTGGCCAGCGTCATACATGTACGGTAGGCTCGCTGCACTCAAACACGAATTGAACAGACATCACCGCAGTATTTATTACTAGGACAAATCGTTTGTTTAAAGAATGTGACATTTAGGTTCTCATCCTATATAGCCCACACCGTCCATATCTGTACTTTCGTACTTCCTTCAGCTTCTTACACCCACCTCATATGGTTAACAAACAAAAGCTCAAAGAGTGCAATGAGTTCCAGCCACAGGCGCAGAGCTCGTTGTCCTTGCAGCATAATTCCTCCATGTCCAATGTACTTGTCCCAAAAACGTGCAGATGACAAGTTTAGTCATCCGCATGCTCATTAAAAGCAGTTCGCGTAAAGGTCAGAAACACAAGAAGTTCAGAAGAGGATCTCCTAAAGTCCCCAGGCAGGAACTAAAGAAGAGACGAATGGTAGTCGTAGTATTTGGAAAAATGAAAGCAAATCTGGATTCCGCCGTATGCACTTCGCCAAACGCAGAAGAAGAGAAAGAGTCGTAACGGGCCGTAAGACTGTGGTAACATAGAGATACCTCAGTGATATGCACAAAAGGAAACTAGCTCCTAATGTTGATTCTTCCAAGTGTTTAAAACATGGTGCTCTTGCGCTTCTCAGCGCTGGCGAAGATCAGCTTCGGGGTCGAGCGGCGCTGCCCGAGAGTAGGGCGGACATCAACAAAGCCCTCCTCGCTGCTCACACTGGTGGCAGTGTAAGAACGGTCAATGGAAGTTCCGCGCGAGCGCTCCTTTGAAGCCTGACGCTCGGAGCCGATAGCGCCGTTGGCAACGGCACGAAGGCTGCCAATGCTGGGCCTGCCGGAGAGGCTGCCACTGCCGCCGCTGCGTACGCTGTCCGAGTCATTGTCCGAAGAAAAGTTCTCGCTGTCTGGCGAGGCGCTGCCGCTGCCGGTGCGCTGGCCGCGGCGACCGATGCCGGCACGAACAAGGCTGCTGATTGCCTGGCGGCGCTGACGAGCGGCAAAATTCTTGCTGCCCTCGTGCTTGGAAGTGGGGCTAGCCTTGAGCTCTTCGATCGAAGGCGGTCCGCGGGGCTGACGGACTGGGTGCTCTCCAGCGCGTGCTTGGCCAGGGCCGAATGTGCCCGTCATGGGGGTGGCGGGGAAGCCAACCGAACGGACAAAGGCAGACTTGGGACCCTCAGGCATCTCAGCCCTGGAGTCAAGAGCAAGCGACGAGGGCTGCTTCTTGTGGCCACGACGGAAGGCATTCGCGGATGGTGGCGGAAGCGGGA
Source organism: Leptosphaerulina australis (assembly GCA_026120165.1). NCBI lineage: Eukaryota > Fungi > Ascomycota > Dothideomycetes > Pleosporales > Didymellaceae > Leptosphaerulina > Leptosphaerulina australis. Next base: position 44,381 of record JALRMI010000209.1, read on the forward strand.
CAACGTCCTGTGGCGGCGTCGTCGACTTCTTTGGGGGCGACGTGCTGCGGGCCCACGGGTTGGGGTTGACCTCGTTGGGAGGAGAGACGTGGAGAACCGGCGTGTCGACCTTGGGAGGAGAAGGGGCAAATCCAGGAGTTGGCGGAGGTGGCGAGTGCGACAGGTTATCCTCCTGCTGGTAGGCGGGGTCGACCACGTACTGGTACTGACCCGTCATCTGGTTGAAAACAAGGTAGACGCCGGGCTGTCCCGTCTCCTGGACAGCTGGAGCACTCTGTTGAAACTGCTGACCGTAGGCGTTGGTCAGAGGCGTAGCAGGAAACTGCTGTGACTGGTGCATGCCGTTGATGTTCATGTTGCCGAACTGCTGGGCAGTCAGAGCGAGAAGCTGCTGCTGCAGCTGCTGCTGTCTCTGGGCCAGGTAGACCTCAGTAGCAAGGAGCTGGGCAGCAACAGCAGGATCCATCTCGCCGTCATCGTACTGCATCGCGGGAGGGGCCAGGACCTGGTCGTAGAGCATGTGCTGCTGCTGCTGCTGCTGCTGCTGCGCGTACTGGCCAGCACCGCCGAAGCCAGAGCCAAGGGCTGTCTGGGGGCCGTTCTGGCTGAAGTTCCTGGAAAGACGGTTGTTTTGAATTCCGCCCACGGTGTGCTGGCGCTGGTTGTATGGCGCCGACGCAGGGGGCTGGGCAGACGACGGCGTCTTGGGCGCAGTGCGCAGGCCGGCCAGGAGATGGGAGCGGCTGGTGCGGGGGGTCTGGACCTCGTTCTCGGCGATCGAGGCGACTTTGGGCGGAGAAGCGACGCTGAGACGCTTGAGAGCAGCACCCTTGCCGCGAGACGCAAAGCTTGACGTAGGGTTGCCGAAACCCTGGGACTGGAAGTTGTTGTAGGACATTTGAGCAAGACCGCCAGCGTCCATGCTCATTGTGAAGTCGTTGAAGGTTACGAACAGAGGGTAAGCCTGCAACAAGATGCGCAGTGCACACCAGGAAGGATATAGAATGGAAGATGGTGTGTCTCCGAGTCGAGTGAGTCGCTGGAGACGAGTGCAAGGATTGAGTTGCGATTACGTGATTAAGGATCGTACTGATCTTGGGGGTGTAAGTAGCGTTATGATCGAAGTCCGGCCGAAGGGCAATGCAATGCAGTTGGGGCTATTAACAAAGGGTGCTTCAGTCGTGATATCCACCAGTGGGCTTGTCGAAGGCAGGTGCAGGGTCCAACACGTCTGGCTGACGACGGAAGGGGCGAGTGATGAGACAGGCAGGCGCACAATGCAGACGAATTTTACAGCAGGAGCAAAGGTGCACACTGGATGCACGAGCAGTTGATACGGCTGGTTGGTGATGCGGTGATGCGGTGATGCGGTGATGCGGTGATGCGGTCGACTTGGGGCTCTTCTCTCCAAGGCAGGAGCGACGGGACTGGCACGCGCTCAGAGGTCTCGTTGATTAGGGTGGTGAATAAGCTGTCCAAACAAGCAGGACGATATAAGATGCAAAGCTGCACTAGGGCAGAGAAGAGAGTGAAGAGGTCGGAGAAAAGGGCGAGAGCTCTGGAGGGGCCAGGAGAAAAGGTGACAAGCGGACGGCAGACGAGGGAAGCGAGTGGGCACGACTATTTGATGCCTACTGGCTTCTGGTTTCCTTGGCGCGCTGCAGGGAGAGCTAGGGTGCATTGGGCCACTCCACTATGGCCCCTGACGCGCTGCAGCACTGGATGCAGCGATGAAACGACCGACAGCCATGCGCAGATATCTAGGGATGGAGCGCCTGCTGCCCTGATCCTGCGCTGATCGTGCGTGCATGCAGCGCATTCACTCAAAGACGTGCCCATATCAGTTAGACGGGAGCGTTGGTCACAGCGCAGGTGAATTCTTTCAGGTCACGGTGCTCTGGCACACCAGGGTTCACTGGCGACAGTCCGTGTTGCTGTATTTTGGGTCGACAAGTCGAGTCACCAGCAAACCAGCAGGCCAGCAGGCCAGCAGGCCAGCAAGGGAAATCGCCAGCAAACACCTTTGTCCAAACAGCGCGCGCTGATTGCCTGAGCAGCCGGGCCTTTGCACACCGCAAGACGCGCTCCACTACCGTGATGGCGTCTGTCTGGGTTCGACGTCCAGTCATTTGTAGCGGCCGGTGACAACGGCGGCTCCAGAGAGAAAATCAGCTGGTTCGCTTGGCGCTATTGGCTGAAATGCCTCGAGGCTTCCTGCTGCCCGCAGTCAGCCACGAACAGCTGCTCTCTGACGCTAAATATAATTCACGCATCTGCACCTGCCTACACATGAGCTTTCTATTTCGTGGTCCGATATGGGGTGGGACGTGTTTGTTCCAACATTGCCACCATCTCACTGACGTCCCCCGTTGGGCTGCTGCGTGAGGCTGATGAGACTCGAGCGCTTCGCCAAGCCGCTCGAACCGTCGACTGTCGACGTTCGACCGTCGTCTGTCAGCACCTCGAAGCTCGCTAGAGTCCGCTTTTCCACGCGCAATCTGCAATGCATTCCGCAATCCGTCCGGGATGGCAGTAGCTTCCCGTACTAAGAAGCATTCACACGCGTCACTTGGAATTTGGTGGGTAACTAACCAAGCCTATTATCCATGCACAAGGGCCGAACAAACAAACTGCGCCGTCCTCGTCTCTCCTTACGCGCCACCTTCATGAACCAGATTCGCAAGGCAATTATTGTCTGTCTGCGTGGTTCCATGGTGCTTTTCGCTCTCCGCTCCATGTGCCGGGGAAGGCTTGCTGATAGGGTCTGAAACCGTCTCATCTGGCGGCCTGTGCTCTCTTCACTCATCTCGGTAGCACCGCTCTGCAGAGCGCTTGTTAATTATCAGCCCAATTTGGCCGCTGAAACGTGCTTTGATCCTGGTTGGATTTGCGTTTCGCTCTCCGAGGCACCGGCACTCGTGGGAACCTTGCTGAAGACCTCCAGCACATCTTGTTCACGCAATCTCATGCTCAGCATAAGCACAAGCATCCATGCAGCCGGCATTACATCAATCTATATGATCGCCGCAGTACTCCTGAGGAATCTTGGCCTCTCCGTTGCGCCAATCTCAAAGGCTGACATCTGCTTGCTGCAGAGCGTGTCAGGCTTGTAGAGCTGGAGTCTTTGCTTCATCGCCGTTCGCTGCTGGAAAGTATCTGAGCGCAGCCTCGAGTAGAACGCAATGTTTCAAGTCACACATGTCATACGCGGCATGACGAGGTACCCTCCGCTCCCGTAGGCAGCATGAGGCAACGGCTTCACCGTTCACAATGCGGAGGAGATTGGATTGTCAACGTTATATTGACCAGGGTGAAGTGCCCATGCATATCGATCATCGTGCTCTCCACTTCCGTTTGTTCGGTTCCTGGCTGCCGAAAACATATGTCGCTGGTGTTTGGTCATCGTTGCTGCACCTTGGACGGCTGACTAACGAGGAAGTCCACTCGACACCCTTCCACGCAATGTCTGGTATTGAGCACGAAGGCGTGAACATGACACAGTCAGAGCCCCTGGCGCGGCTTGCATGGTTCACGTGCCCGGCGCAAGGGATGGTGTAGGTCGTTTGCTGCGCAGCGTCGACACGCTGTCTTCTCAGAGTGGCCCCTACATCTAACACCTAACATCAATGCGATTTTCCAGCAGGCTGGCTTTCGTGAAAAAAGCTTCGCCAGGATGTGCTCTTTGCAATGGAGGGAGGGTTGCTTCAACAGATCATCCAATATAGCACGTGCGCGCAATAGATGCGCAACATCTTCAGTAATAGATGCATGTTGGCAGATGAGGGAGCAGGCACGAAATACATTGGTGAGGATGCAAAGCATCTCAAAGGCCCAGCTCCGGCATATTGGATAACTTGCAGCTTCCCTTGGTGTTGTTGTTGTCGGCGTCATCGTCGTCGATGTCTTCGCTGGCCTTACCACGACTTGCCGGAACAGCACTGTTACTATTGGCCACGCGTCCTACCATCATGTGTTTGAAACAGTTTACACCTGTCGCCTGTTTTACTCTCCCAAGCAAGGACACCTCTCGGTATCAACATCATCATCCCATCGCAGCATGAACCTTGTGCCGCCCATCTGTCACGTCTTCGACCTCGGTCTCGAACTTAACGTGTGGAGTCGAACAGGCGCAGTTTCATGTTTTGGAAGACGCGAGAATCGACAGCTGGAGTGAAACGCCGCTTCACTTCGGACAAGGCTGAATGGATGTCTGTTTGAAACAGTGACAGGTTGCTAGATTATGAGCTTACGACACCAGCTCAGCTACGATAGTCTCAGCGACACGAGCTGAAGACTGATCGTACCCCGAGGGCAGACTCATGCTTATCCTCTGGAGGACCTCTTGCCTTGTTTCAAAAACAGTTCCAAACAGTAAGACAATGAGCAACACAGGCCCATTAGAGACATGGGTAAGCATACAGCCACCCTTTCCATCCACATCCTGCAGCTATGCTCAGCGAGACACCAGAATAGATTGTTGGTGATCAATCCACTGCAGTAGCAGTAAATCATCAGCAATTTGGACACGAGGTATCAACGAATGTCACCCATGGCAAACTCGGCGGAACGTCCAGTCATATGAGAGTTACTGCAGGATGGGCATGGAGGATATGATGAACTGAGGCCACCAATGCACGACAGTAAACACGGAGGCGGGCAATGTGGGCACAGAGATAAGTATAGCTAATTTGAGGGGGGGGGGAAGAGAATTGATGCTTGTAGGATTTAACTACGGTGGCTTCAGTGGGTTTGAAGGTGGCGCATTTGGATGTATGACGTAAGGTTTTGGTGGGAAGGGTGGGCGATACGCTTTCTCTGAACTTAACAAATTCTACCCCTACATCTGCCAACGGTAAGAACGCGATGTCTGATACTCACTCTTATTCAGGAGCGTTCCCCACTTTCAGTTTTGGTTTGCTATTAACTCTGAGAACGCAAAGGGACAAAGGCAGGTAATGCCGCTCACTGACTGTCATATTTCTCAAGCCTTATAGTCCGCGCCAGTTGTATACGTCTTCTGTTAGCCTACAATATATACACTCAAGCTCCAGCAGCAAGAAGACCGGTCTTTTTGTTTGCTTAGATCTTCAACTGTCGGGAGTTGCTTACAAGGTAGTCACCACCTAGCGCGCAATCCATATAGTTAAGCATGTCACCTCAAACAGTTTATAGCATGAGTCCTAAGCTTAACCCGTCCACATACCCTAAGGGAGGTTCCCTAAAGGATGTGAATTGATTAATTTACCCATTCACACTCTTAGCGCTGGAGGTCTTTTTGTATCAGAGCTACCACCTTGCGACACAATCCTCTACCATCTTGTGTGTCCACGGCATTTCTATGTATCAAGTCAACATCGCGTCCCTCAGTGACTACTTCTTCGTTATATTTGATCAACATGACGAAGGGGAACACTAGTAAATACTCCGCTGTACCACCGTATTTTGTACGTATAAACTGAGCTCCATTACGAAGCTCGATTTAGGTAATCGCGATGAGATCACGTTTATGGCCTACATCTTTGCGGTTGGGATAGCGATTTTCCAGCTCCCGTATATGAACCATCATCAGACAACATCCAAAATGCCAGTCACTTTCACTGTGGCAAGCCATCAAGCCAACAACGAAAGTCCAATCAATCGATGAACTATTTGCTGGGTCATGTTCAACAGAGTCCAATGAAGGTCAAAAGCTCACACAAAATTCCGTCTCTCGCCGCGATTTTCGCGAGAAACGCATCAGCCTATCAAGAAGTGTATTGATATGGGCTGTTTTTCATGCATACAGCCAACACCACCATCTAGTCATCCAAACAGAGGATATCTGGTTCGCCATCCCGTGTCAAATGAACTTTTGCATCAACCTGCATGCAGAGCTTCGCGACTACTTCATTTCCCATGAAGGACGTAAAAGGCTCGCAGTTGGAGACAACGGAAGCATGGAGCATGCTGACTTTGGAGTTCTGGTCTGTTATATGGCTGATTTGATTCAGGATAATATCATAGAATCCCGCCTCCGCGAATAGATGGTTCCTTCCTTCACCACCATCGCCGCTGATTACAACCGTACGGTAGCCGCTATTCTTATGATGGACTCTTTATAGAGATACTTTAGTCTCAAGATACACCAATTCTGCGGTACCCCTTCGGTGACACTTCGGGCGAGTGCAAAGATTGTAAAGACATATTGCTGAGACTGGGCTATCTGTCTGAATTAAGTCGAGAGCTAAACGTTGACACTGCTTCCATTCTCGCTGGCCTCGTATCTGTGCCTGTCACTGTTGACAACAACAGGAAGCTTTGGTATACCAAGATGATCACAGGATCCATTGGGATCGAGGCCAAACGTAGCGATGGACAGGCAATTGATGAAGCCGCACATCAGAATGAAGAATGGAGCGTGCCCTTCGAAAGATGACCATATAGAAGTATACGGGCTTCTTCTGGGGAACGAGGAGGGTATGCTGATCTGGGCACTCTTCAAAAGCTAACAGGCTGGTTTATATATGAAGTCGGTACCATATCCTATTGCAAACCAGCTACAGCATCGAAAAGGGGAGTCGTATGGCAAGTTTGTGATTCGGAGAAACATAAATAACACTCATAATTTCTGTACCAGTATCGCCACTTCACTATCTTTTCATCGTGATTCTGCATCCATCTTCAAAACCAGTGCTTTCATCAGGCCGTAATACGAAACTTGCAATCCCACCATACTCATCACGTGGTGCGTAAGTACTGTACAGTGAATTGAATCGTAGCTTATCTCATTCATCAGACACTCTGGCAACCTTCTCCCCTGCTTGTGATCAAACTAGCGTGGCGCTAGTAAGCTAGCTCGGCACTATAAAGCTATTTTAT
>JALRMI010000020.1:0-157986 GCA_026120165.1 Leptosphaerulina australis
CGTCGTAGGCATTTGTTCTGTAGGACATGTAGGGCCTTGAATCTTGTCGCTGAGATTACACATCCATCTGTTCCAGCTGCCCACACTTGGGACCCATACTTCGTCGCTGGTCGAGCTACTGCAGTGTACAGTAGCTTTGACTTCCAAGAGGGGAAAATATGTTTTGGTTATACTAGTAAATGGTTTTCTCATGTTTTACAAGTCACGGTGTATACCTGGTATTTTCGAAACAACCCATAAACTCGGACATTGTTGAAAACCGTGGCTGCAGTCCAGGCCAGTGGGAATAAGTCACGTCTATTGACTCTGCAAGTGCCATGCTTCCCAAGCGCAAGATAATGTTAGGTGGAAAGGTGTGAATGGAGTGCATTGTTCTGTTGTGTGTGGACGGAGTCCATGGTATAATATATATACAGAGAAAGCCCTTCGGTCCGATGTGGCAATAGCCCACGTCGGCTAACAGATAAAAGGGAAGCCCTGACGATATTGTAGACATTAGCTCAATCAGTACATTTCACACTCACTTCCAACTATATGGAGGCCATACCATCTTAACAGGCACTGTAGATAGTTGTCTGATTTAGATGCTTAAAACGATGCCGTCAAAATATGATGGGTAAACTTGATTGATTGCTTGTTGGATGCTATCGATGGGGGCTGTGCCTTTTAGGAGAGTCGTTATGTTAATGTCATATGACGTGCTGTTGTGCGACATGACACCCCCGCAGATGTCTTGTCATGACAGCGCATGAAAGAGGGGAAGATACTTCGATACATCCTCACAGATCTTCTCTTAGCTGATAGAATGGTTCGAAATAGACTCAGAAGAACCCTATTATCTGACAATAGTGTGGTTTACAAGCTGTGTGCCATCCAGTGCACAACATGTTTAGGAAATGTAACTAGATGTTGGAGGAACTTCGTACATGTACGTGGTGATAGAGATCTTGAATTCTGGTGTCTTGATAGCTATATCGAGGGACTATGGTACACATGCCCCTCATCTATACTTTCCTGCCGCCAAGGTGAACTAGGTCCAAAAGGGCTAGCTCACCTGCGACGGAGCACGTGATAGCATCACATATTATTGTACCGACACTAGAATTTATAATTGAGAAGCGTGTATAGATCATCGATTGTCTGTCCGACTGAGCCGGATGAGAGTGAGTCTATACATGCTGAGTGGACTATGGATTATGTAACCATAGAGTGACAGGAAACAATCGTAAGTCTTGTTCCGAGGAAAGAAAAATCGTTCAATCCACTGATCAATGGTATAACCTAAGAAAAAGGATGGTTTAAACCTGCACATAATGTATGACTGGAAAGCAGACGACGAAATGGCGGCTTACACTATGTGGGTAAATATGTGCATGTTTGTCCTGACATGGACCCGCCCCAACCACAGGACCGAAGCATTTCTTCATGATGCAACTGTCTCTGAAACACCTCACGCATGCCTCTTAGCATGAGGGGTAGCATGCGCGGCATCCGTCATCAATTATAACATTAACTTGCTACGTGGAATAATATGATTCTATAAATCTTACATTCACAGAGATTCTACGATTATTTTTGTTATGAAGCTCTCGCAATTGTTTTTATGTGTTTCCTTGGTATTGCCGCACCCACACCCACCGCGATGGGTGGTAACGGCCAGCGCCCGTCACCTGACTTTGTGCAGCAGGTGCATGATTACATTGAAGCAAAGCAAAGGAATTGAGCCGTCGTTAAGGCAACAAGTCTCCACCAAAATAAGATAGCGAAGACATGCAAGAACATAAGATACTGTGGTGTTGCTTATCCACCAACTACGATGAAGGGACTACCTGCCGCACTCCAACAAGCTCATATCGATGCTCTGAGCGGATACCTCCGCGCAAATCCACAGGCGTATATCGATGATATAATACAGTTCTTGGATGAGAAACACGGTGCTATTGTGAGCAGATCTATGGTGTATCCTATGGTGTATCTAACGCTAGTGAAGTTGTGATGGAGCCGTAAAGCTGCGCTAGAAGCAGCAAAAGGACATAGCGAGCCATTCTGTTGTACCTTTTTTTTTTCTCTCGTACAGCCTTTGTGTAAAGCTGAACAGGTTGTCGCGATATATGAGGCCGCTTGGAACGAGCGCAACGACAATCGCAAGTATGGCTGGTCACCTATCGAATCACCGGTGGACATGACTTATAGCATGAAGAGATCTAAGAAATAGAATATTTTGCTAGTCATCACAGTCGACGGATACCTTGCCTTCATGACATTTCAAGGCGCAGCCACTGCAGAGATCTTCGAAACCTTCTTGCAGGACTGTGTACTGCCATACTGTATGCCTGGCTATTCAGTCTTGGCAATGGACAACGAGTGAAAGATCTTTGTGCTAATCTTGGTGTTCGACTGGAGTATCCGCCGCCATATTCTCCAGACTACAACCCGGTTGAGAGGAACTTTAAGGTGTTGAAAAGCTGGATTGAAAAGAACTGGAGAGATGCTGAGCACTTCGATGAATACAGCCATTTCCCATTCTACGCTATAAAACAGGCATGCTGTGGGGATGATCTGGATGCTCGTGCCTGGTTTACGATGTGTGGGTACCTCTTGGACAGCTGATCGGACAGTATTTACGCTGTGAGAGTATTGCGCAAGGACAGAAAGAAATATGTCGGTATTCCCGCCCGTGAAATGGAAATATGTTCTGGACGCTATTGTTCGACAGCCCATCGATGGCGCGGAATGATATTCTACGGTGGCGCAAGTACACAAGATGAGGAAGAGGCCTGGAGATTGTATTGATTGAAGAGAGCGAACTGTGTTGTGCCCCGAATCTATTAAGTAGCAAGGGCTAGGAGTGACATCAAGTTCTGAGTTCCTCTACTAGCTTGTTATTTGCAGGTCGGGATCCTTGGGTTTTTTTTCCCCTGTGTTGGCCGTTCCTGTATATTTATACACTGTTCGGTACCGTTACTCAGTCCGCACAATACCTCATCAGAGCAAGGAGTCTTAGGCTACAACGGGTGATGCGCGTGAAACATCTGCCCCTGAAATTCCCCTAAATGTCGTTGAGGTTCACAGGTAAATGAACATCTTCATCAAAGCTTCCTGTTAAGCGCTGGCGTCATTGCGGGGTCAAGTAGTTCTTGGGCTTTTTCTACCACCTCGCGCATCGTGCCCCCTCCGATGATCCTCAGCACTGGCATATCAATGTTGAGTATTTTCATAAACCACGATCTCATCTCAACAGCAACCAGCGAGTCTATACCAAGCATATCGGCGCTCTGGTCCAAAATGTTGACATCTGGAGAAATCTCCAGTGCCGTCCGCAAATGTGAAATTAGGAAGTCTGTCTATGATCAATATGGCTCAAATATGGCCCGAAATGGATTGCTTACCCTCCAGTACCGCATGTACTTCCTCGCTAGTTGTGGTTTGAAACAGTTGGGTTTTGACTGATGTTTTCGGCTCGCTTCCCTTCGTTGGCACTTCGGAAATACTTCTGTGCAACACTAAGTGTGAGAAGATTGGGTTATGAGCATGTTTTGGCTTATGATCATCATCCGCGTAGCAAACACGTATTCCCGTGCAGATTTCGCCACTTGATTCCGGGAGTAGAGGACTAGCAATGACCGCCTCAGCAAATGCTTGGTGAAAGTCTTGTTCCGACATCCACATGACCCCAGCTTTCTCTAGAGACATTTGCTGAGTTAGCGTGAGTTTTCGGGTAACATAGCCATTACCAATGATTGCGCCGAGATTCATCGTCGAAGCAGCCATACCACGCGCTCTTCGCTGAGCTGCGAGTCCTGCTAAGAATCCGTTCGCAGCAGCATACGCTGCCTGTCCAGGATTACCTGTTATAGCGGAAATTGACGACATCATGACAAAGAAGTCCAGCTCCTGATCCTGAAATATCTCATCGAGATATATTGCTCCACAGATCTTTGGTTTAAACGTGTTCTCTACCCGTGATATGTCAAGATCTTGAAATAGAGAATCGTGGAGTACCATTGCACCATGACATACCCCAGCGATCTGCGGCAGGCTGGTTTGAATATCGTTGTATGTAGATTGAACTGACTCACGATTTGCAACGTCGTTGGAACACACCTTTACAGTTGCACCTAGGGATTCGAAGTGGGTATTCCAGCGAGGATCGATCTTAGGGCATCGGCTGGAAATGACGACATATCGCGCTCCTCGTGAGATCATCCATTGGCAGAGCGAAAGTCCTAAGCCGCCAGTAAGACCAACAAGCCAATACGTCCTATCACTTCGAAACAGAGTTCGTTTATCGACAGGCTCTACTGTCATCGACAATTTTGAGGTGCCTGTCCAGTCCACTACTATTTGAGTAGAGCTGCCTGAAGATAGGGTTTGTATTTCTGCCAGAGATATGATTTCTCCCCTTGCAAGAGATAGTTCAGAGCCCATTGGAAGGATCTTCATTTGCGCACCATCGAGGGCTTTCGACAATCCGGAGACAGCATTCGGTTTCAAGTAGGAAGCTCCTACGTCTAAATAGGAGTCAAATGTTTCGATGGTTAGAGAGTGCGAGACATGTCCACACAATGCAGATATCCAATCATTCTGTTGACAACAGATCATTCGCGATATATGGCAAGGTAAGGCCGCTCTCAATTCCCGTAACAAAGGACGATGATGTATCTTCTTCCACGAACCTTGATTGTTCAATGTATCCTTTGCTGTAAGGAATAATATCTCAATACCTCTGGAGCTAGCCAGGGATTCGATAACAGTGGCAAAGTTCTTGTCGGGTTCCAAGACAAGCAACAAATCGCCCTGATTCAGATCCCGAAGTGCCGTGTGGGATAGGAAGTTGTAGAACAGGGTTTGAAGATACTGAGCAGCGTCAAATTTTGTTAACGAGCAGGATCGGACCAAATCACTCGGTACATCTACTACCGAGGAAAGACAGCTCGACAGTGCAAAGACTTGTTCACCTGTTGCACAATCGGTGCCTAGAACCAAGAAGACATAGTCGGAAGTCTCGACCTTGATTGCCTTCAGAAGCGAGTGGGAGACGCGAATGCTGATGCTTTTTGCACAACGCGATGATTGTACGGGACCTAATCCATGTTTCGATTGGAGGATATAACTATCATCCTTAAAGACCATAGTTACCGGCGTCACGAACGGGTCTACAGAATGGGTGATGTGGCGACGAGCAGAGTTGTATCGCTCATTCAGGGTCTTGCTGAGCTTCACTCGGGGTACATATTCTTGTCCATCTTCCTGGCATGTTTCAGGCTCAATGGACCACAGTATGTCTTCAATGCGGCCTTCCTCTTCCCATCTTTGAGTGACAAGTAGTCTGAGAAGATGTCGTAAAATAAGGGAAGCATCGAGTGTGCTAATTGAGGGTACATCCAGGAATTGAAGTCGTACGTGCGACATTTCTTGGAGTAAGCACCTCGCAAAAGCCACTGCCATTCTGGCATACGGTAAATTTTGTTTGTAACCACAAGTGATCCACAGCACGTTTTTAGCATTTCCAAAGAGCCTTTGCAACCCCTTAAGCTTATGTTCGTTCAGGCTCTCAAACACCGGCTTGTCGTGATCTTGTAATACAACAACACTGCCACCGAAGGGAACTGCAACATTGCTTAAATCCTCAAGGGCTCCTACATGGCTGAGGTCACTGGTACGTGTAACCATATTACTTTTTACATCCGACAGACATCTGGAAGTAGCATCTGTTGCGCCACCAATGAAGAGGAGTCCTGGGAAATGGATTCCTTCTGGTAAGTGAGCCAACGGATTATGCAGAAACCGGATGCGGTCATCAACCGCTTGTGTAAGCATGAGATGACATAGAAATGGTGCGGAACTTCTTTGAGCGGCTACCCAATTGACGCCTGCAAAGCCGTGGTTTCGACTAAGTTCGACCCATTCTGGTACACTGGTGCAAGAGGAAGAAAATTCGTTCTCTTCGGGGCAAAGCTGATTTTCTTGACGTCCATGTACAGGTAAGTCAGGCCTTGTCTGTTGTTCTTCAATGACTTCCAGGAGGAGGTAACCACCAGGCTTAAGAAGTTTTCGAGCCTGTACCATCATTTTAGGAACTTCAGCAGTGATTTGGGAGGCGGTTGTGGCAATAACCAAATCAAAAGTGTGAGCAGTGTAACCTTGATCAATGACATCATGTTTGATGTCCATAGTCTTGAAGACAACCTTGTCCTTTTGTACTTGTAAGGCTTTTTTGGCCTGTTCAAAAGTGTCTGCTGAGATGTCGGTATACGTGTAAGAAGCAAAAGCCCCATCGAGCTCTTTCAGGACACACTGGGTGGTATTATCAGCACCAGCCCTAACCCTAGGAGTATCATTATTAACCATATACAACAAGTTAGCAGCAGAAACTCACTTTAAGATATTCATGGCCGGATAACGATGGCTTATTTGCTTGACGACCGCAGCCATCCTGTTAGTGCCTCCGTCCGGAAATAAGCCGTTCATTTGGAGACAGCTCGTCGCAATGCTTTGCAATGGGGAAGCAGGGCCCCAAGTAGTCTCTGAAAAGATCTGAACATCGTTTGCTGCCGTTGCAGAAACCATAGGCTTCGTGTGCAAACCTTCCAACTGGAGCACTGCATTTGAGCCATCAATAGGGAAGAGGTCTACATCGCCTTCAGTTTTTTCGCCGTCATCCCTGCTGATGGAAGACGCAAATTTCAAGACTTGCCCAGAGGCATAACTAAGAACCTGCGTTGGGTTGATCGAAACCCTTGATACATCAGTCGGCAGTGGAATCGATGCCAATCGTCCATCGCCGGGATAGCAGTATGCGACGATAATGGAATGCATAGCCGCATCCAGAGTTGCAGGATGAATTAAGAAGCTCTCGCTCGATGTTCTATCTGGGACTTGAATCAAGCCAGTAGCAACGCCGGCTTTTCTCTCTACTGAATTTAAGGCTTGGAAAGCACCAGTATAACAGTATCCACAGTTGGCGAAGGAACTATAGATTCTTTCCGATTCAATCTCTGTCATTCCAAAGTATGGCTCTGGGGCTAATTGCAGAGCATTCGAATCAGGTTTACCGAAAGTAATACTCAGTTGACAGTTCGCATTCAGTAACATAGATCCAGGTTCCTTGCTAGCGGTAGAATAATAGCTGAATTTTGCCAATAAGCACGAACTTCGCCGATGAATATCCGTCAAAGAGATCAAGACCTCAACCCGGGAATCTTCACTATTGAAGACTAAAGGCTGGCCGAATACAAAGTTAGTTAACTCAATGAGCCTGATGGGCTGATGGGCTGCAACTTCTCGCGCAGCCTCGAAGGCTGATGATATGAAACCAGCACCCGGGAATATTATTTGACCTTGTATACGATGCCCAGTAATCCAAAGCGAATCCTTTGGGACAAGATGATTTGTCCACGAGACTTGATCCTCGGAGTAGTTGGGGCTTCTGTTGCCAAGAAGCGCGTGTGGGGTTCGTCGATGGCGAAACGCCTGGGATGTCCTGGACTCGTGCCAAAAAGCTCTCTGATGCTCCCATGGGTATATCGGCAGTCCTTTGAGTACGCTCGGGGGTCCAGACTCGTTGACAAGGCGGTCATATCCAGCGAATTCTACCGTGTTGTCGCCGGAATTAGCCCATATATACCCCAAACCATTAGAGAAAGCTTCGATATCGTCCATGTTACGGCACAACATCCCAGTGTATGGAAGAGAACGACCAAGAACATCTTGTATAACCTGCGAGGCAGGGCCTTTAAGAGCTGGATGCGGACCTAGTTCTACAACGAAATCGAAGTCGGCATTTTGCAGAGCATACGCTAGCGCTTGAGAGAAAAAGACTGTGCCAACCGTGTTGTTGTGCCAATAGATATCATTTAAGTCATCCGTAACATGGGCGATATCCCGTTGATAAACACTGGATACCCATTTACAGACCGGGTGGCTAGGTCGACGAGCTTTGATTTGACATCTCTGCAAAGATGCGGTTATGGCTTCTGAGCAAGCTGACATGTGATGCGAATGATCTATGGATAGTCAAATCTTAGTTCAAATTATTGCATGGAGTTCAGACTTACAGGCCTTATCGACTCTAAGAATCCTCGCAAATTTGTTCTGATCCTGAAACAAAGCCCTGACACCTTCAATAGCTGTGGTGTCACCGGAAAGTGTAACGCTGGAAGCAGAATTACTTGCAGCAACGCATATCTTACCGCGAAATTCCTCAAGGTTGCATAACTTATTTGCTTCTTCATACGATGCTCCGACAGCAATCATCGCTCCATCTTCTCCATTCTTTCCTCGCACTAGGTCGAGGTGTACTCCGCGATAGTATGCTATTCGTATTGCATCATATGCAGACAAATAGCCAGCAGCATAGGCAGCACCAATCTCACCGGAGCTGTGGCCTACAACTGTGTGGAAAGTAATTCCGACACCACGCAACAGTTCCACCAAGAGAATCTGTACTGCTGTGCAAGCTGGTTGCGCCAATGCAGCTTCTGTAGTACGAGAAGAGAATCTGTCCGCTGAGAGTTCGGCTTTCAGTGACCATGGAGGTGGATCTTTCAACTCGAACAGGCTTCTTTGAAGATCTTCGACAATTTTCACAGATGTTGGCAGTTCCATGAGCCTGCTTGCCATACCTGCCCACTGAGCTCCTTGGCCAGTAAAGACACCCAGTATTCGCAAAGGTAGGGCGGATTCGACTATGGCAGGTACCAGTGCTTTGCATGACCCTTGAATAAAAGATTCGAGCTTTTGGCAAAGATCTTTTACCCCGTTAGCTGAAAAAGTCGCCCTGAATTGAAACGTAGTCCTCCGATCGCAGAGAGTGTATGACAAAGCGCGAAGGTCAACCGAAGGATCTGATTTGAGGTAATGGCAGTAAGAAGCAACGACCGCGGACAAGGCTTTCTCCGATGCTGCCGAAAACAGAAAAGGGTAATACACTTGAGAAGAGCCCCTGCTTCTACTCTCCCCATAATTATAGCTTTCTAGAATGCAGTGGGCATTCGTTCCGCCAAAACCCTCCGTATGGTCAGCACGCTTCTTTTCGTTATTGTTGGATTGGATATGAATAGAGAATCAAATAAATGTCGTTCTGTCCTCCAAGGAGAGGGGATCTGAACATGCTTGAGTACTAGACCAAAAACAATACACGTGACCCTTGAGCTGATAGTTATAAAGAATATTACTTACAAACGAGTTCACACTGGCACGCCGAGGAGTTCCGGGCTCCAGCACCGGCCACTGCTTGGCTTTCGTAGCGATCTCTAAGTTATCGTAGAAGGGCTTCACACCAGGCGCCAGATTATCGAAGAGACGATTGGGAGGTATTAGGCCATTCTTTAACGCCAATGATGCCTTAATCAACCCGGCCAGCCCAGCTGTGCCCTCTGTGTGACCAATGACCGTCTTGATAGATCCTACGTACAGAGGACTCGTTATGTGATTGGGCACGTTTTTCTTGAAGAATGCGTTGTGTATGGCCTCGGCCTCTATCGGATCACCTGTGGGTGTTCCGGTGCCTGGTGATCACGTTAGTTCACACAAGAATCTGCCAGAGAATCTGCCAGAGGATCAACGGCAACGGAAACAATATATCCAGTACCGATGCTTTGTCACGATTGGTCTGTGGGACTGCACAAGACAGCAGAAATGGCATACGTACCATGAGCCTCGAAGTATTGTGGTCTATCGGAAACTTTACTCAGATCGAGCCCGGCTTTCCTATATGTTGCATCAATAAGAGCAGCTTGTGCAGATGCGCTCGGCACAGTCAGTCCCTTCGTTTTACCATCTTGGTTGAGTCCTGTCTCCACAATCAGACACTCTATGTCATCGCCATCCGCGATCGCTACGCTCAGGGTCTTGAGAACCACGGCTGCAATGCCCTCCCCACGAGCATAGCCATTGGCCCTAGTGTCCCACATATATGATCTGCCATCAGGTGATAACATCTTCAGGCTGCTCCCTGCAATGAAGGTCTCTGGTCCCAGCAATAAGTTTGCACCCGCAGCCACGGCGATTTTAGATTCTCCCGACCTTAGTGACATAACAGCCTGATGTACTGCTACCAAACTGCTGGAACAAGCCGTGTCGATAGTCATCGATGGTCCTCTCCAGTCGAAAAAGTACGATACTCGATTTGCCATCATGCTGCGAGCAGTACCTGCAGCTATGTAAGAGGGAAAGTATGAGGTGTCGCGGTTCATCAAATCGGTGTAATCAACAGACATGAGGCCAACATATACTGCTGTTGATGAACCGCGAAGAGTTCCCATAGACAACCCAGAAGCTTCAACGCTTTCATAAATTACCTCGAGCAAGAGACGCTGCTGGGGATCCATAGAGTTGGCCTCGATGGACTTGATACCGAAGAATTGAGCGTCAAATTGACGGTGGTCTTCGAGAAGAAAATAGCCGTGTTGGGTGTTGCTCGATCCATGATGATCATGTGCGGGGTGAAAGAACCCGTTCGAATTGAACCGACTTTCAGGGATAGCGCTTTGAACATCACGAGGTTCACTCAGCAGTTCCCATAGCTTAGATGGTGTATCAGCACCACCAGGAAATCGAAAGCCACTGCCAATAATCGCAATCGGCTCGTTGGGATGGCTCCTCGGCTGAGAGCTCATAACTGGAAGTACACGATGTGCCGCTAAAAGACTGTAACGGCGGGTCGATATGCTCTTTTGCAAAGCTGTGTTGAAAGGAGCAAAACAGCGTTGATGATTGAAGTCGCGGCTATGCTTAAAGCTTTTAGGCGCTATACTTACATATTGGATACGGTGATCCAGGTTAGCCTTGACAGATGAAGAGCCGGGGGCGGCAGAACAAATTTCTAACTTGGGAGCCAAGATCCATTCACTGGTGATTTTGCTGGGCTGCAGAATCCTGAGCCCACAGTGACTCGCATGTATCAGCACCAATGACTGTTTGGCGAGGCGCTAATCTTTCGGAGCTGGATGCTGTGCTATTTCCCAAGGCAGGGATTTGCATCTGCCGAGGTCAGTTTTCTAGATGCGAGTTTTCTAGAGGCGTTGTGGAGGCAGTCAGAAAGCCCGGCCCCAGTCGCTTGAATCATATGATACCTTGCTTTCCCTGTTTTACCAGGTGAGATGCTGAGTCTTTCAGTTCACTGGTGCGGTATGCAAGAGTGTGTCCAGCATTTAGAATAAGTGTGCCCACTCGGCAGCTCCCGCAAGCCTACGTGCGGCGAATACTGGAGCCGTACAACCGGGTTCAAAGGCACACTGCCGCGGTGCCAGCTGGGGTGGCATCCTTCCCTACTGGATGGATTGTAATCTGGGATGCCGCGTAGACTGCTTTATTTCATATTGAGCCTAGTTTTGAACTGTGCCGGTATTGCACTCCGCTCCATAGTTCTTGACTTTGAGTCTGCTTGCTCCATGGAGCATTAAATGCACAAGCATGTCAAATTTCAAAACATATTTCGACAACGCGTCGCTGTCAATGCGATCGAACTTGATGCCAAAAAGCTCCGGATCTGCAGACCCTTTGTGCGAATCCCAGAACTGTTAAGGGATCATTGACACCTGCCGCGTGGTGGGTCTGATTCAAGGTCTGCAAGATTACAGGATTTGAGCAAATCCCCGTAAGGCTGCGCCAAGCTCTAGTCTGTAGGCAATATGCATCATCTGCCACGTGCGCAACTATTGCCTGCACTTGAAAGATACTGAGCAGTCAGTCAGAACAAGGAAGAGACCAGGGTCCTTAGGAATCGTGCTTTCGAGGTGGGCACCAGATGTTCTTGGCGAAAGTAAGACAGAAGAGAATAATCCAATCGTTCTGCCCTCCAGATGGTGAGCTGCTCTGCTCTGCAAGAAGCAAGTGTTGCACTAATCGAAATGTCAGTCTGATGTGTGCCAATCGCACCGTGTCGCCAACTATAGAAGGGGGATATGTGTTGTGATTGAATAATGCTTGGTGGCTTGCCAGGTTTTGTGATAGTTGCAGGAACACCGGCGCTCGGTGTTCTATTTTTCCCTCGACCTAGCCAAGGTTTCACGCATCTCAGAACTTGCAAGTGCATCATCAATTCCTTCAAATCATATTTCGAGGGCTGTGTTCCGGCATTCAACTAGCGCTGACTGCTGCGTTTATGAATAATCTCGTATACTGCTTGCAACGGACGGCGATATTGCCGGCAACCCGTCTTTAGGCTTGTCGCTAGCATGGGGAGTTGTATTCACAATGCGTGCACTCCAATCGCAATACGAACTCTCATCTCAAAACTGTTGTATAAAAGACGCGGTTTGTTTTTTCGAATGAAAAGTCTTCCATGTCTAGATGCAGTGGATTTTCACAGCTTGGTTCTGGGCTACCTTGACCAGAGAGTCGCCAATACTTTTGGTGCTCGCTGAGCGTATCGAGCGTATCCAGCTTGAGTAAGACCTTCCAATGCGGCGACGTATTAGCACGTCTTCATACGTGTCCATTAAGTAACCGATTGTGTTGTCTCTTCGAATCCGATGCCCTACACATCCTACAAAAATCCATCGACAATGGGTTCATGCGTACCGTAATCACATATCAGCTCGCATTACCTTGAACCTCCGGTAAGGTGGACCCGCTTGCCCAGAAAGTGGCTTTCTATCTCGATGGGTCGCCTTAGGCAGTTTTGGTGGCTCGTTGGATGTGTTCCTCGCCTCCTGTTTAGTTGAAGCAAGCGGTATGAATGTTGTATTAGTGACACCAATACCATTGCTGGAGGTTGCAAGTAAAAACTATGGCCTTGCTCGATCAGCTCGTACATGCGAGAGGAAGCATTGGTAACTAAATCGGCCGCTTCGTCTCCTAAACGGCAGGAGTGTAAATCAAGATAGTGGGAAATGCGTATACCGATAGCTTACAGATCGGCTGTACGAGCAATGAGGTTGTATGAATGTAAAATTTCGAAGTGCGGGTATTCATTGCAAAAAGAAAGCGTTATGCAACTCCATTTTGAAAATCAAGCAGTTACACCTTCCTTTTCTGAATACCGAGCAAAATACAGATGGGCGCCTTTAAAGTCCTAAGAGATTGCCGCAATGTCAACACTCCGCTAGCTCTTTGGCACAGCATGACCAAACACTTACGCCCTATCAGAAGATTATGACGTTCCGATAGTCGAGAGTAGTTATGGAGTGTATTGATCGATTTAGCTTTTACAAGCTTGTCCAGGCTTCCCTTTTACCTTGTCCCTGGGAAGCCTCGCGCTGGTCGAGCCCTATAGAGTATTACCGATGTAATCTACACCGTTTCGTCTGGCGTCATAGATGCCGTACGTACGGTGTCACTGACACCGCAAAATGACCGATCACACTTTACTTCATACAGCATCGTTGACATCGCACCAGTAGCTTGAAAATATTCCTGGAGTCCCCTCGGCACTTTACCCATTTCCTCTGTCTCCACCATCTCCTCCATCGCTACACTTTGCCAGTTGCTGGCTAACACATTAGCAATATCTATGCTGCACACTTGCATGCTCATGAAGAGCTGCACGCGGGTGAAATTTGGCCGAATTACCAGAATCTGCAAAAATCGAAGCTATAACGTGGGTAGTCAGCGTAAGAGGAGGGTAGCGAGAGCCGCCAAGAGTGAAGGAGTATACCTCGCGTAGCAAGAACATCAAAGTTGGATCTAATAAGCGGATAGCAGCGGGAAGAGAGAAAGGCTGATGCAATTGACATCGTATCAAAAGTGCGGCGTCAACCACACCAGACTTACTCCTTGGGGAGCTGGTGCACGTGACTGCGTCTTATCGGCCTGGACTGCAATTACGCTTTCTCAACACTTCTTCTATTACTTTTTGAGTAATAAAGTACAGTATAAACCCCATTTCGGATTTATGCCTGACGCAATGACGATGGGAAAGTCTGATGTATGCCCATCAGGCTTCCAGGCGTTAACAACTATTGGCGATTGCGTCCGTACATAATGTCACACAGACTCAGATTCAATCTGCCAGAGCTCTGACTGTCTTTTATTCAGTCGGCAAGTGTGTATTAGAGTGTCAATCTCTGCTAACGGATGCAGCCATCCTACTACATATACCCTATTCGTGTTGAAGTCTATGTGAAGAGTGATAAGTCATAATGATAGTCGACCATTGTATTGATTCTGTCCTCCTACTTCTATTGATTGGGTCTCTCCTTTAACAAGGATGGTCATTTTGATCTCGTATGACGCCTAGCATGCTGTTGTGCGACATGTCAACCCCGCAAGTGACTTATTGTGACAGCATTGGAAAGCGGGGAAAATATTACGATACAACCTTACAGCCTTCTTCCGTCCGACAGCTGGAAGGCTTCAAACCAGTTCGAGGAGAGCCTTCCTATGTGATACCAAGCACTGCCACAGAGCTATTCTATCTGACAACTCGATTGACGTTTCCTTCATATATGTTAAGGAAAATTACTTCGATTAACAGTTGGTAAGTGGCTTAGTGATGTCAAGAAGAAGGAGCAGTCGAGTGACTGATGGCAGTGTGCCTGTGTGGGAGCTTGGACCTCGTGGTATATAAACACGAATATCACCACTCATGGAACCTGTCCTGAGACAATACGTTACATCACTTCACTCCTAACACCCAGCTTCCGCTAAACCTGTCACCCATAGTCCTAGCAATATACATTATTTAGATCCATACCAACTTAATGATATTCTACTAACCAAAAATTCCAGTTTTTGTGTGCTTCAACTTAGCTTCTCTAGCTAGATGCAGGTTGAGATGCTCTGACAAGCTCAGGGCTAGGGCTAGGGCTACGGATCGCAATAAGTTTATTTAGCAATGCACTGAACCGACTGGTCTCTTCGAACTCCTGTGTAAGGTTGATTATTCACAGAGGTTGCATCCATGCCATCCACTGCATAGATGGCTGCCTATATGTGGTGGGTCAGTCACTTTGGAACGCATTGTTCCACGAGAAAGAGGCCTCAGAAGAATTTTGTGCCATAAAATGAACCCTCAAAAGCTGTCATAAAGTTGCTAAAGTGTTGAACGAGACCAACTTGAAAAGAAATCACATTAGATTTTGTAGCTCGTGGGAGGTCTGATACAGATGTCAATTGAAAGATGGTCGGCAGGTACGTGAGCTACTATTTTTGTACCGAAACTTCATAGATTTCGAGGCGAATGACTTCAAATGGAACATTCGATAAGTGACCTCGTGATTTTAAGAGGAGGAGGGAGCACTTGAATGATACGTACAGGTGTACCTTTGCAGGAGCTTGGACCCGGTGGTATATAAACATGGATATCGTCGGGAGAATTTACGTACAAGTACGGGTGACAGAGATCTGAACTCCTTTCAATTGATAGCTATGAGAGTAAGTGAAGGTACAGATTTTACTTATGTACCATGTATTACTACTAAGGTATCGTCAGGCCCAAAAGGAACTAGCGCACTCGTGTAAAGAAGAGTGAATGTAATGAACACATTTGTACCGAAAGATATCATCAGTCGTGGAAATGTTCCTTCATCAACACAATATGTCACCTCGTTCCCCGGCACCCAGTTTCCATTATACCTATTGTCAATCAATCTTAACAATAATGTTGCTTATAGATGCTTAGATTAGAAAGAAAATAGCACTGCACAAAAGGCCAGCATCTTCTTCTTGTGTTAGATGTAGTCTCATCTTTAGAGGTAACGTGAACCGCAAGCGAACGACGCACCCCACTCAAATACTACGCGTCTTGACTTTGAACTGCAATGGTACAACAACCCAATGACCTGATGGTCCCCTACGAAGACAGAATACAGCTTGCAATCAGAGCAATGAATCAAGACCCAACAATAACCCAAAGACGCGCTGCTAGGATATACGATGTCAACGAAAGCACAATCCGAGCGCGTCTACGCGGCCGGACAGCACGACGCGATATCCACCCCAACTCATCAAATCTTAGAAAGTCCGAAGGGGAGTCGTTACTGCAACGCATTAAGAGTCTTGAGGCGCGAGGGTTTGCGCCTACGCTCACTTATGTACGAGTGATGGCCAATCAACTGCTTAAAGCACGTGATGGAGGGTGCGTTGGTGAAAGCTGGGTGACAAACTTCGTTCGTCTCGACAGCGCGATCGTCAAAGAGTCCTATGTAGTGACCCAGGGCTCATTGGACCCTGCTTCGACCTAGTACAGAATGTCGAGATAAAGTACGGCATACTGGACGAAGATACCTACAACATTGACGAAACCGGCTTCACAATAGGTGTTGGAAACCGAGTGAAAGTAGTCACAGCTTCAGAGACACGCACTGAGCCCATTGGTGAACAGCAGGGAGATCGTGAGTGGGTGACCTTCATCGCCGGAATCAACGCAATGGGCTGGGCAATCGCGCCATATCTGCTCTTCAAAGCAAAGAACCACGATGCGTTCTGGTACCATGATTTGAAGCCTTATTGGCGTATCGGGATCAGCGACAACGGCTGGACTACGAACATCATTGATATAGCCTGGTCAAAGCACTTTATTGAGCAGATAAAGGAGCGGAGAGTAGGGGCTCTACGTGCTGCTCATTATTGATGGCCACGAGAGCCACAAGTCGCTCGCCTTCCAGAATCTCTGCGAAGAAAACAAAATCATCCCTCTCTGTGTGCCTCCACACTCATCGCATATCCTGTAGCCGCTTGACGTGGGATGTTTTGCCCCTTTGAAGTGGGCGTACAGCAAGGAGATCAGAGTCTTGGCAACCGACCACGTCAACAGAATCGACAAAAAAGGTTTCATTGCATTCTTTGCAAAGGTTTTTGAACCGGCCTTCTCAAAGAAAGATGTCCGATCGAGTTTCCGAGCAACTGGCTTAGTGCCAAATGACCCATTGAGGGTGCTGTCGAAGCTTCAAGTTAAGGCTCGCACGCCAACACCGCCTCTGCCAGGGACTACCCAATGGGACCCCCGAACACCAAGCAACGCCGCAGAAATAGAGGCTCATTCAGCGCTGCTTCGCGATCGTATTCAAAGACATCAGGGTTCCTCACCCTCCCCTATCATTGAGATAGTTGAACAGCTTAAAAAAGGCGCTGAGATGATACTGCATTCACAGACTTTGCTAGCTGCCCGAGTACTGCAGCTTGAAGCGTCAAACAGGGCTGCTTCTGAGCGTAAATCGCGCAAAATAAGGCGGATACAGAAGGGCAGGGACCTTTCAAAGAAAGAGGCAGAGGATTTGATTGCTCAGTTAGATGTTGGGGCGCAGTTAGAGGGGGAAACGCGTGAAGGTAGGGCCCGAACTGGTGCAGGCAAGCAACACAAAAGGCACTGCAAGCGCTGTGGGGCGACAGGACACAATTCGTGCACATGCAAAAAAGATGTAGTAGATGTTGACGATTAATTGTCTGTACTTTAAATTATTGTATGTCTTAGTGGTGTTGAGTAATTACGTGTTGAAGGCCCAAAGTTCATCTGAGTGCGTCGTTCGCTTGCGGTTTACGTTAATGTTCATGGCAATCTGTTTAGGATCCAGCCAAACAACTTCTATGAAGTTAGATAGATTCATAGAAAGGTGTTCTTGCAAGTTCGGGCACACTCCAGTTAAGTCTATGACGAACACCGCAGGTATGTATTGCAAGCCTTTACTTGGGCAATACCTGTGGGATCTGTAGTACTTGGGTTGTTTTCATAGAAAATAACATCCCCGTCTGTTCTTAATAGTGGAAGTGGTCGAATATGGATTGTATGGTGACCGCCAACTTTTTGAAGTTTTCGTTGATTCAAAATTCGTCTCGGTGGTTATGTATTCCATCAAGAAGTGAACATTCGCTCCTAGTAGCATATCAAGCCAGTGGCCAATGCCTGCATAGCTACGATTATATACCGAGTTCGTATACATTGCTATAAAAATCTAAAGACACCGTTCGCATCTCCATTGACACTTCATTCCTGCAATCGGGTTCATTCTTTTCCAGCTACCTTTTCCACTGTTTTTCTGCCTAGTTGCTGATAGGGTGGAAGTGCTGCATGGGCAGGCCTCTGGTCTGCCTCACACCTCTATGTCGCGAGTCATATCGAATTCTTTCGTTTTGTTTACAGCCTGGTAGCCTGTTGAAATACGTGAAGATGCCATCTCACCCGCATTCTAGGTTACCAGTGTTGATACGGCAAAGGTATCAAGGGTGGTGAATCAACAGTTGGTACAACGAAAGTATAGTAGATGATTGATTGATTCTGCTGGGTGCATGACCATGGTGATATGAGTGGTGGTCATGTGTAGATGACCGAGTTAGTGCCGAGATAGGGCAGCTAGTGATATCGGTTATCTACACATAGCCATGGTTATCAGCCCAGTGCATAGAAGCTACTACAGAAGAGGTTCCTATGATAAGGAACATCGGAGAATACCGTGATACATCGTGATTCCATACATTCGGCTCCCAACAACCAGCAAACTCAGCCTAGTTGCAGTAGTCAAATTTGCTGTCTCGACTGTAAAATTGTTTGTGGACGATGGTGGCGCAGTTCACAAATGCATCGTTAATTATGGGAGATATTCGGCTGTCGGCATCAGTGAGTTCATGTTCCGAGGTAAACACAAGAACGTTCTATGCAACAAAGAAAGTCATCAACCATAAGAACAGCCTTGCGATAATACAGAGATCAGTCAGCTGTGCAGCCGGACTTCTGTGTGCAGCTCATCCCTACTAGTACCATTTTCAACTAGCCAGCCAGCTGCCATCATACTGGCTGTATCCACGCCCATTGGAGCCTATCAGTGTACAGTGGATTATTGATCAAGTGCACCTACCGGCAATATAATCATATTTCCACCATGCTAACCCCAATTCACAATCTTGCTGTTCCTCTGTTGGGCGGGTTATTGATCATGGCTAGGAATGTGAAGACACAAAAGTGCGATCGGAAACACTTGAAGTGTTCCCTGACGTCTCCAATCATTAATCCTGATGGCTCCATCAAACTCTCAAGACCACCAGCTATATGCATAACTTTCTCACCACAAGTTAATTACTTTCAATAAACGCAACCCAAGTTTCCTTTGCCTGCTCTTACGTTCCTTGTTCGACCATCAAGAAACGTTGTCAACATCACGAAACTACACCCCGATATACAGTTAGGACAGTACCTCATGAATTCAGATTGGCAGGCCAGGGGGTTACGATTTCTCGATATTAGCCGAGATTTTCATAAGAAACTGTGACCAGCGCAGGTCATTGGTAAGCAAATCTCTCTTTGTCGTACAAGGAGAAAAGCTAGGACAATGCTGCAGCGACGTAGTGAAATTCGAAACCAGCTTTCATTTCCAGTGGTGGAATCTAGTCCAGGCTACACAGCGAAAATAAGGGATTCGCTGACCAAAACTTTCTGCAACCTGCGAGTGTTCCCAATGAACAAAGGTCACAATCTGAAGCAATCCTTTGCATTTCCAGCTGGAGCCTGGAGACTTCCGAGTAGCTTCGAACGATGATTGTGTGTTTTCCGAAGAGTGCAGCACATCCATCAACGAACACTATTGCCGCTTCCACGCTTTGATGCTGGGATGCTTGTTCTAAAGAACATCACTCGGGTAATCAAGACTTTCGAATACAACAAGTTGGGCACCAATCAGGCTCGCCAAGGGCTTCTTCGAACGGTCGGCATGAAATTACTGTCTTCTTGAGAAAAGCATTGCGGAACTGTCCACAAGATTTCCATATCCGGCGCAAAAGATCTTTCATAAGTCGTCCATCTCTTCGTCTTGATCCATACTGCCTCTGTCCTTCTTGCCTTTCGCGTTAGAACGTTTCTTGGTGTCGTTTGTCGCAGCACCACTAACTGCTCTCTTCCTCCTCCCAGCTTTTGTGCTTGCAGTCGAAGAGGGTGTGCCATCGCTGAAACTTGCCGTCAGATCTTCGGACAGGTATTTCCCGCTCCCGGCAGCTTCTCGGATAAGTGACGTAATAAAATCTTGGACAGCCAACTGGCCAGCGCTGGCATCCTGCGAAGACCCACCTTCATCAGAGAAAGACGTATCGCCAAGCGTATCCGGTGCGGCAAGCTTCAGTCTTTCAGTGCCTAGGTGGAAACTGTTACATGATATACGCGATATCTGGACCTTGGGGTGTGACACGTCAAGGGCAAGGTGCTTGGCGAGGTAACTAGAGAGTGCTGTTGTGAAAGGTTTGTTGCTTGTATGTTTGCCACGAGTGACAAAGCCAGGGACGTCGGTAGCATCTATCGTGATGTTGATGTGTTTGAGCAAGGTCGTTGTGTTGGGGAAGGCGATTTGAATGCTGAGCTGACGGACGACGTCTTGTATCGATTGCGTAGAGTTGTTTGCAGAAAGATGCCGGAAGTATGTCTCCAGACTTCCAATGATGAACGTTGATGATAGCTTCAATGAACAAACGTGGGCATCGAATGTCGTTCGAAGGTACTGCAAGAAGACCTCCCGTACAGGCCCAGGCATCTTCACCAACAGCAACGGCAGGGACGAGAAGCCGTCTGGAGCAGTTGTATTGCTAGGGTCCCGTAGCAGGAAAGCATTATACGACTGCTTTTCATACTCGAGGCTCACTTCGATGCCTCGTACCTCTACGGGTAGTGATGTTTGAGATACCTCAGGATTTTGCAGTTGGCGATGCTGGTCGATCCATGCATCTTCATCACCAACTATGTCCCAACTACATTCTTCAAGTGAGCCCAATTTGGTTGTATCCTCTACGTTGGCGAAGTCGACTTGTACACCGCGCACATTATCACCTTTGAGCTGTTCTTTGAGCCGTTTTGCATGTGTTCGAAGGACCCGGTCGGTGAAGAGAGGGGTGTCACCATGATGAAGCGGCGACAGTCGATAGAGACTGTAGGTTCGATTATAGAGGGGGTATGGGGGGATATCATTCATAGTGTCGTTCACTGATGGACATTGGATGACAGATGCACTAATTACAATGATGTTTGGCGGGATACGCGTTCACGCGTTCCTGCCCCAGTTAGGTATGACGGAAGGTGCGGTGGGTCAACGCACGGTCCACCAAAGGTTTTCAGAATCGTTCGTTAGCGGGGCAAGGCAAATCGATCATTCTCACGAGTTCGAAAACCTTCTACGACGCAAAAGTCAGCCCTGCAAACTCTCCACCATACAAAGCACCTTCGCTGTTGTTGTGGACTCAACGATTCTACACAAAATCCTCTTTTTAACTCCTGTTTGATACCCCCACCTTTCCCAGTTACCGATACCCCGCGAACTTGTGTAAACATGTCTGTTGTGGGCATTGACTTGGGTACGCTCAACAGCGTCATTGCTGTTGCGCGCAACCGTGGTGTCGATGTGGTGAGTAAAAGTCGACGCAGGCTTCTTGGAAGATGAACAGCTCGACTGACTTGTAGCCAGATTGCTAATGAAGTTTCCAACCGTGCCACACCGTAAGTGCTCTCACCGCTCTGGCAATAAGATTTTGTACAGTACTCTTATTAACATGTGTGCAGATCACTCGTTGGTTTTGGACCAAAAAGCCGATACATTGGTGAGGCCGCAAAGAACCAGGAAATCTCCAACCTTAAGAACACCGTCTCGTCATTCGTTCGCCTCGCCGGCCGTTCCCTCAGCGACCCCGATGTTCAGGTAGAGCAGGATTTCGTTTCTGCGCCGCTTGTCGATATCAACGGCCAGGTTGGTGCTGAGGTCAGCTACTTGGGCAAGAAGGAGCAGTTCACTGCTACTCAGATTACAGCTATGTATCTGACCCGCATGCGTGCAACCGCCTCCACAGAGCTCAAGCTGCCTGTTAACGATGTCGTTCTTTCTTGCCCCGTGTGGTATACCGATGCCCAGCGCCGCGCCCTTCTTGACGCTGCTCAGATCGCCGGCCTCAACTGCCTGCGGTTGATCAACGACAACACTGCTGTTGCCCTTGGCTACGGTATCACAAAGCTTGATCTTCCTACCGCAGAGGAGAAGCCCAAGCGTGTCTGCTTCGTCAATATCGGTCACAGCAACTACACAGCGACCATTGTTGAGTTCAAGAAGGGCGAGCTCTCAGTCAAGTCGAGCGCTTGGGACCGCCATTTCGGTGGTCGTTATATTGATAAGGCCCTCGTTGAGCACTTCGCCAAGGAATTCGACGAGAAGTACAAGATCAACGTTATGGAGAACGGCAAGGCCCGGTTCCGTCTGGCCGCTGGCGTCGAGAAGTTGAAGAAGGTTCTCTCCGCCAATAACTTGGCTCCCATCAATGTGGAGTCGATCATGAACGATGTTGACGTTCGTGGTATGCTGAAGCGTGAGGAGCTCGAGGAGCTCATTAAGCCTCTTCTCGAGCGCGCTACCGCTCCTATTGAGCAGGCGCTTGCCGAGGCCAAGCTCACCCCAGAGGACATTGACCACATCGAGATGGTTGGTGGCTGCACACGTGTTCCCGCTCTTAAGGCTGCTATTCAGGGATTCTTCGGTGGCAAGCAGCTCTCTTTCACACTTAACCAGGACGAGGCCGTTGCCCGTGGTTGCGCTTTCAGCTGCGCTATTCTCTCCCCTGTCTTCCGTGTCCGTGACTTCTCGATTCACGACATGGTCAACTACCCCATCGAGTTTACTTGGGAGAAATCTGAGGACATCCCTGATGAGGACACCAACCTGACGGTCTTTAACAAGGGCAATGTCATGCCTTCCACCAAGATTCTGACTTTCTACCGAAAGCACGCTTTTGACCTGGAGGCTAAATATGCCAAGCCTGAGCTCCTGCCCGGCAAGGCAAACCCCTGGATCGGCCGCTTCTCCGTCAAGGGTGTCAAGGAGGACCCCAAGGGCGACTTTATGATTTGCAAGCTTAAGGCTCGTCTCAACATCCACGGTGTGTTGAACGTCGAGTCTGGATACTATGTCGAGGAGGTTGAGGTTGAGGAGCCCATTCCCGAGCCTGAAGGCGAGAAGAAAGAGGGTGATGTATGTGTTTCAACTTTCTCTTTTGATTTTGACGAAAACAAGCAATCCAGCGAAGAGCCTGCTGCCAAACGGCACAAGCCCAGCACTGACTTTGTACTTGCGCGTCCTGCATCTGCAAATGCCGAACATGAGCTAACGAATCGACCTCAGATGGACGTTGACAAGGAGAAGGAGCCCCCGAAGATGCGCAAGGTCAAGAAGCAGCAGAGGAAGGGTGATCTCCCTCTTTCAGCAGGCACAGCTTCGCTTGATGAGGCTACCAGGAACCTGCAGGCCGAGCGTGAGAACGCCATGATCATGGAGGACAAGCTTGTCCAGGACACTGAGAACGAGAAGAACAACCTGGAGAGCATGATCTACGAACTCAAGGACAAGATCATTGATCAATACGCTGAGTTCGCTAGTGATGACGAGAAGTCGAGACTCAATGCCAAGCTCGAGCAGATCGAGGTCAGTTATACTGGGATCTTTTACGGGCTGAGAAGGTGCTAACATTTCACAGGACTGGCTATATGAGGACGGCGAGGACGCTTCCAAGGCACAGTACGTCTCTAAGAAGGAGGACATCCGCTCAATTGCTGGTCCCATCATTCAGCGCTACAACGACAAGCTCCAAGAGGAGGAGTCGAAGAAGCGCGAGAAGTGGGAGAAGGAGGCCGCCGCCAAGCAGGCCGAGATCGAGCGCCAGAAGCGCGAGAATGAGGCCAAGCAGACACCTCAGACAGAAGAGAAGGATACTGAGATGACTGATGCGGAGACTACCAAGCCAGACGCCGTTGAGGAGTCGTAGAGACGAAAAGCATGAATGAGACATGACCGGGATTGTGTAAAAGCATTTTGGGCGCGATATGGAACGGGCACCTGGGTTATGATCATGATAATGCGATGCGATGTTTATGATAGATCGAGATATAGATGAACAAGTTCGAGATTCTCTCTGCAGCTGAGTGTAATTGGCTGTGGCCTCCTTTGGCTACCATGAATACAGTGGACTATGCTCGTGCTTTAACATGCAATTGTATCATCCAAGATAACCAACTTTTCTCTCTTGCGTCGACAGTCCAATCCACCCACGTTTTCAGCAGTATTTGTCGCATCGTGCGGCGCTCTTTCTTTGAAAACTTTCGTTCAGCAAACCAAATATACCGCAGGTGTTTCCTAGAAGTTGGGAAATGCAGCACGCCCGACCCCCCGGTAGACATCACCACAGACTCGAAGGAGTCAAGCCTAAGGATAATGTGCTGATTTTCGCACAACACCGACAGGGACGACACCATCGTTCGGATATAGACAGGCTCCAACGCAACTGCCCAGAGGGCAGAGACTTGGCTTTACTGCACTCGGATGAAATAGGACTAATGTCCAAGAGCTGAGTTGACGCGTTCACATGCGCAGGGCAAAGCATTATTTGAGGCTGCTTCATATCGGGCAAAAGGATCGTTTCAAAGGGACATTATGTTCTACTCCTGTAGTTAGAGGCGAAGCCCGGGAGATCGGTGATAGGGAGCAGGAAGTATAGATGCAAAACAATGGATTGTGTGATGCGATGCACCTGTGATTATTAGTGAAGGCCAATCTGTCCAGCTAAACACAGTCCAATCCCAGACTACCTTACGCGCTCTATCACATGTCTTGATAACTTCACAACTTACTCTTCTTCCCATCACCCAACGTGACCACCAACTTTCCAAACTGGCTGGCATTCTTCATATCGTCAAACAGCGTATCGATCTGCTTAATATCTAAGCCATGTACGCTACGACTCACAATCGGCCTTAGCTTTTTCTCACGCACGAATGCAACCATATCCGCGAATTCCTTGCGTGATCCCATTGTCGATCCTCGCACCTCAATATTGCGCAGAACTGCGCTCATCAGGAAGTCCATCTTGGGCGAGATGGTCATGCCGTATATGGAGATAATGCCGCCAGCCTGAAACTCGTGTCAGCCATGCGATACAGCAAAGGGTGCAGGCGAAGAAACGTACCTTGAGCAGCCTACTTCCCTTGCTCACAACATCACCCCCAGCTCCATCCACGATTGCGTCTAACCACTTCCTGTTCTCTGGTAGCAACCCTTGTAACTTCTTCTCCCAGTTCTTCTCCTTATACGAAACCCCACCTTTTGCACCAAGTTTGACAGCCTTGTCAATCTTGCTCTGGTCCCCAGAAGTAACAAACACATTGCATCCCTCCGCAACGGCGAAAAGCAGTACCATGAGCGCCACACCACCTCCAATCCCGGTAACCAGGATGTTCCTCCCTGCGCGCGCATTGTCCCCGCATTTCACCCTGAACGCGCGCCAGCCCGTCAGCCCCGTCAGTGGGAGCGCCGCAGCCTCCTCATCACTGAGATGCTCAGGGCATTCCTCCAACTCCTCTTCATCCAGCACTACAAGATCAGCGAGTGTACCAGCTGGATTGCTCTTCGTGCCACCGAGAATTGCATAGCCCTTGGGTGATTCTGGACCATCAGGCGAGTCTTTCCAGCCTGTCCCTGGGTTCAGGATGACGCGCTTGTTGAGCCAGGGTTTGGCGCGCGGGCCAGTAGAAGTTACGATGCCGACGCCGTCGGCAAGGAGAGGGACGCCGAACGTGGTGCCTGGGTACAGATGTTGTCGAATGAAGAGGTCACGGTGATTCAGAGCGGCGGCAGTGAGGGTTATAACAGCCTAGGATTGTTAGATAAAGTTCAGATTGAAGTGGTGAGCAGGACATATGCAGGAATATACCTCGCTGTCTTTTGGCGTGGGTGAAGGAATTGTTATTTTCTCAAGCGGGTAGTATACTTTGCCGGGCTTGCCATCAATTTGCTTAATGGCGATGGCAGAAGGCATTGTGAAGGTGTTGTTGAAGCTAGCTTATCCTTAAACTAGATATTGGTGCAGATGTTACAATTGTCCTGCTTTGTTTAGTACAAGACAAAGATGAATGAGATTGATGTAGATTAGGGTGAGTTGAATGGGTTGAATTATTTGAGTTGATTGCTAAGCTGCCATGCAGCCGATACACAAGTCGCAAGTTGTTGATCAGATGGAATGACGAAACCGACAAAGACCTCGGCTGGTTCCTGTAGTGGTGGGTCAGCCATGCGGGGAAGCGAGGCAGGCTGCAGGGTCATTTGCTTTAGAGGCACGGGGCTTTAAGCCATAATGTTGTATGTCAACAACTTGTTAGTGTTGTTTATTATGTACAAATATATATGTATTTATATAAGGTGGTGTTAGCAGCTTCGCCAGTATCGTGGATAGGCAAAGCTGCATCTTGCCAGCTCAAGGCCTCCATCTGAACGAAGGGTGCCTCCAATCCAAGTCCTCAATCTCCCCTGCTGACTTGCCCGCAAGTTCAGTATCAACATCGATCTGCGCGCGCTTGCTGTTAGACATCTTCATCCATGCAAGTAGTGCAAGGCCCAAGACCAAGATAGCACTGCTTGTTGCTAGGTTCAATCCGTTACCAATGCGGTAGTTGGGCCCATCGAAAGGTAAGAAGCTCCAGGTCGAGATCAGACCTCCAATGTTGCCGAACATGACGATTGTACCAATAGCAGAGGCGCGAGCAGTATCTGTCACGACGTTTGCAGAACCCTGTGCGTTGCAGAGAGCACCGAAGGAAAAGGCGCCGGATGCGATGATGAAGGTTGCTCCATAGCGAACCTGGGGTTCTTGACTGGCTAAAAACATGATATAACCAATCATCATAAGTGGAGCGCCAGCAACCATGAAGATTGTACGCCTGTCGTAGCGCCAGCTGAGGAAGGGGAAAAGGACTGTGAAGAACGCACCCACGATGTAGGGTGGGACAGTACGAAGTTGCTGGTAGACAACCGTATGGCTTGGGTAGATAGTTCGCACAATCGTAGGCGCGAAGAAAGCAAGGCCCTGCACAGTGATGTTGTCGAGCAGGAAAATTACCGAAGTTGCAAGAACGACAGGGTTAAAAATTCCGCGGAAGGTCTTCTTCTTGTCAAGCTTGTCAAGAACTTGGTTCTGTCCAACACGCTCAGACTTGACGCGGGCGATAGCCAGATCTTTCTCTTCCTGTGACAACCACCTAGCAGTCTCGGGTCGGTCGGTAAGCGTGATGAATGAGATCAGGGCAAGGACACAGGTGACAATGCCTTCAATGGCAAAGATCATCCTCCAGCGATGCAAGGAGCCGAATGAGTCTAACGTCAGGATAGCAGACGCCAACAGACCGCCAAACGCACCCGCAAGGGGCGCCATAACAATGTAGAGCGAGAGACGAAAGGCGAGCTCGGATCGACGGTACCAGCGGGACATGTAGTAAGCAATACCTGGCAACATACCAGCCTCGAAAATACCCAAAATAAAACGGACACCACAGATTCCGTGGATGTCGTTGACGAACGCAGTGCCTATGGAAGCAATACCGAAGCAGAGCGAAATGCCAGGGATAAACCAACCAGGACCCATCCACTTGCAGCAGATGTTGGAGGGAATCTATTCGTGGTCAGTCTTGGAAACTCGCAGAATCATTGTACGATGCATTCGTACAACATACGTCTCAGTTGGAAGTACTGACCTCAAAAATAATATAACTGATGTAAAAGATTGACAAGACCTGGTTGTAATCATAGCCTTTCAATCCCAAGTCTTTCTCAAGACCGGCTAGACGTGCATTGCCAATGTTTGCACGATCGATGAAGCAGAAAAGATACAACAGCGCCACTGTAGGGATGATATAAAGGTCAATCTTCCATCTCAGTTTGGCCTCAGCCTTAGGATCGAATGTGAGGAGTGCATTGCCGTAACTGTGCCTGTCAGTCAAACCCTAATCGAAAAAAAAGACTGAGAGAAGAACCATACATATCAGTGGCTGCATGTCCACGCTCGGCGACGGTGTGCGTGTTGTCGCTCTTGATGTCCTCATGCAGGCTTGCAGTGTTCTTTTCGAGATGAGCGTCGGCCATAGTGAATACAGTGCCTGTAGCGCACCGCAAGAAAGAGAGGATGGACGGTCTGGAGCAAAGTTAACTCGAAACGATTCACCGTCCTTTCTTATACCTTTATCTATCGCATAAATCCAGACGCAGATAGCTAACCTTGGCAAGAGCCACTTTACTTGAAGCTCCAGCGCTAACCAATGTAGTTCATGAAGGTACTAGCTGTAGCAGGGAAAGCGTATCACGCTATGGCGAACCCCGAGCCACTTGCAAGCCATCCACGCGGGGACCCCAGAGTCTTTAACATTCACGCGCTGCCGGCTGCTGGAAACGGGGTCGGAAGCCGGGGTCGGTACTTGCTGCTCTTCAACGTCAGGTGCAGAATCGTGATACAGGAACCCCAATTTGCGCATTACCCCGCTAAACCGCGAGTTTTGGTCAATTGGCGGGAGTCCGGCTCGGTGGCTTTGTCCCTTCGGATGAGAGGTGTGTGGAGCATGGGGGCGATGATTCACGTGCGGAGGCGTCCAGGGTTGTCGGCGACAGATTGTGATGAGACTGTGGTTGTGATTAGATTTGTGTCTCACAAAAGTGCTAGGCTATTTAGGACGAGAGACATGACTGTTCTTCTAGTAACAAGGGGTGTGTTGGCGTTCTTCTCGGCGACAAAGGTTCAGCTTGTTCTTAACTGCTAATCTATAGACACGAAAACTGCATCTACAGCGTATCTACAGCGCACCTACAGCACACCAGGCATGCTCTTTACATTACTATTAGCTTCAGTCTGGCGCAGGCCTCCTTTGGAAACCCACAGCCACACGATCAGCGCATGCCATATACAGGCCATCACTGGCTTCAGTTCCACGTTTCTGTCAATGGGGAAATATTAAAACAGAGATTCGGAGTCAAAATATGCGCCGCGTTATCGAGATATCGGCGGAGAGCTGCCCGTTTAGGAAGCGGTTGTTCGCTGCCCTGTGGTTTGATGTACAATCTGGAAGAAGTCATAGCCAGTTGCGGCTGGTGTTGTACGAAAGTAGACGCGATGAACCCATTGCACGCGTAAAATGGCTTGGAAGTAAGTGATCTGAGCCACAATAGAAAGCCCAGTATGTCGATAAGGTCTACGAGGTAACTGTGGGATAATAGCTTGGAGGCTTGACAGCTCCGTTCGTGGTGGAGATGTATCCTCCCCATGGGGTGAAGAAAATGAAGGAAAGGCCTTCCGGTCATTCCGAACTCCACTCCTCAGATGAGCTGCGGGCCGCTATCAACACCTTTCTTCCCCTGGCATGCCCTCATCATTTCGACGAGTCTTTCATGACCTTCAGCTCAGCCAGATCGTCCGCGCTCTCTGCGCCCAACATTTTCGCTGTAAGAGAGTTGTATCCTTTCTTGCCGTTCTCCAGTTCTATATACTGTCCGCGATCACTGTACACCATCTCTCCATGCCTCCCCTTATCAGCCATGAGCACTGTGGCCGACTGCGCCGGAACATCTGCCGACTGACAGTTGTCTTCGCCCACTGCAGCAAGGACTGCTGGAGAAAGGATGCCAGTGTTTGTCCACGATGGTGCGATGGCATTAACACGAATTGGCAATTTATCGGGTAGGTATGCAGTCAGAGAGCGCATGAGGCCGAGGACTGCATGTTTGGTCGTTGCTGCGACGCTGTCAATCACCGCGACCAAACGTGAGAACACTTGAGCAGCTTACTATAGTCCACTGCAGGAAACCTTGTGAAACTAGACCCAGACGCAGTTATGACGATACTCCCACTGCTGGGGTTCTTACGAATGTAGTGGATGCCTAGCTTGACAGTATATAGGCAACCAATTAGGTTGACGTCGATGGTCTTTAGGTTTGGCGGGAGCAAGTCCCCATTAGCATCAACATCGTCTTCGAGCAACGAAACAGTCGGAGCGATACCAGCGTTGGCGAAAACATGGTCTATTTTACCATAGTGTTTCTCTGCGGCTTTAAATCTATATAGCCAGTAAGTTTATGGAAGGAGACTCGGCAAAGCTCTCTTGTGAAGACGACGCTTACAATTCGACCTGTTGCTTCCAGTCTGTCACATCGGCCTTCGAGAAAGGCACCGTGCTTGCCTCAGGCTCGGGTAGAGGACTCAGGTCGCTAGCATAAACCTTACCTCCATGTTTGACGATGCAGCGAAGGGTTGCAAGGCCAATTCCAGACGATGCACCTAACAGTAATCAATCAGTGATGTGCTGGAATTATAGTTGCAGTTGTGTGTACCGGTGATGATAACAATCTGATCTCTGATCTGATCGAGATCATTGTCTGAGATGGTAAAGCTTGTCATGCTTATGTCTGTTCAGAGCAATTTAAAAAGTCAAGAAAGCTAGATACGACAAACGTGCATTAATGGGAGAGCGATGCTGTAGTATACCAGAGAGTCAAAGAATCAGGTGCAGGGTGGATATGTCCTCGCAAACATAGTTTTCCGACATTTAAAGGATTATGCTTTTGTAGTCGGTATCGAGTAAGTTTGAGATACAACGGTAATCCCCCGCTTTAGCGTGCATGCTGGCCGAGCCGGCTATTTGATGGCAATCCTAGCTGTGTTAGGTATATGAAGTTCTCTAGTGCACAAGTGAAAGGTAATGCAGGTAGCAAAATCCACGGTCACATGCTAGGAGGTGGAATACTCTCGTAGTATTGTATTGGTTCATGCTCTGCTTCAAAGTTTCTTGATTACCCACTGCATCGAAGCGTGAATATCAACTGACAAGAGCTTTGTTCCCGACATCACAAGCACCGACAAGCGTAGTCGCAGATTGCCAGGGTATCAATCGTATTCAGCTCAGGGCGAGCATGTGGGTGCACGTTCGTCGGTCGTTCTGCCGAATGCTCATACGCTTGAACGACTTTGCGCAGCTGCTGTACAGCACTCGACTTGTATAGTATTCGATTGTCCACATCGCTGTGGTGCCCGCGTCCTTTGGTCCGGTGTCCTCGCATCTATACAGTTCAAGCATTGTTGTTGTTGTTGTTGTTGTTGTTGTTGTTGCTGCTACCACCACCGCCTCCTCCCCTTCCACGCCCTCGCCCACGTCCGCGCATACCTCGGCCTCCTCGGTCTCCCCTATGATCTCCCCGTGAGTGCATGCCGCCGCGACCACCTCTTTGCGCCTGATCCTTGGCCTGCTGTTCTTTTACTACCTCAATGATTTCGTCTGGTACTCGCAGGTATTTGATCTGTGTATTGTCAGCGCCCGCTCTTTTCCCTTTCAGCACATGTACTGACTGTGCTTCCGCGAACGTAGATCTCGGGTAGCCTCATGAACTTGTCACCATCCGCGCTTGTCTGTACAACTTCTCGTAATGTGAGGTTCATCCATGTGTCGCAATTGACGAGCAGTCCGTTCAGTGTCTCGCCACTCTTGAGCTCAACGAGCATAGGGTGGCCGGTCGCGGCCGTGAGGAGGCCTAATGGCAGCTGCAACATTCGTCAATATATGCTGGAGGGGCGCTCTGCGACTGACGCAATGTGACGCACCATCTTATCACTATATGAAGCCTGTGGAAATACGTGACAGAAGAGAAGATCTGAATTGAAGGTAAGAAAGAAAGAGTCACGTTAGTTGATGCGACGTGAGTAGCTGTTACTGTATACAAAGCACCAACAAGTAGTGTTGTCGTCAAGGTCGCTCCAGCTGTGGATCGTCTGCCTGGTCCAAGCGCGTCGCAATCTTGGCATCGTCAATCGATGTGCAACAATATCTATGAAGTATGAAGTACCACGCGTGCTCTTACTACCCTTGCTCTTTGTATCCCGTTATTGCTGGTAGTTCACCCAGACTTATTCGTCCGTTGCAAAATGGTCGTCATTGGACGCCTAAACCGGTGAGGAGGAGGCCATCTCGAAGAGTTCCTGCCAGAATGCCTTCACAAAACCGATTCTTCAAACCCTCAGTATCAGGCCCGAAGCGAGGCGTCTTGTGCAGTTCACCTGAAACATCCATTTGATTGCTTTGTACCAACTATCATATTATACGACTTGGATACGTCCCCTAAGATCATGACCGGTAGCTGCGCCACGCTGACAGTGACCACGCGTCTTAAACCTCCGGCTAGCCGCCCTTCTGCCTGATCCTCAAGAACTGGGACAACAGCTCCCATCTTCTATCAGTTGCCACATCTTTTGTGCGTCTCATGGTAGCGGTGCGTTTCTTGGTATCTGCTTCTTTTCCTGCCTTCTTTTTTGTGTCTTTGCTTCAGTATGCGATCCTTCAAAACTAAGGTGCTGTCAGCAGTCGCGTGCGTTGCACCTGCGCTTGCTGCTGCACTTCCCAGCCATGGTGAAGTTGCTCGACCACAACTCGAGCATCTGCAGCTAGGTATAGTCCACTCTTATACATTTGTCTCTTGCCACAATGCTAGGCACCTGCTGAACTACAGTAGACATTCAACAGAATTACGCGCAAGCTACCTTCAGCGTGCCCTGTACAGGTTGTCTGGGCCAAGATCACACGGACCAGGATGACGAGTCACTTGTAAGGCCCACTTCAGGCATCTATTTGTGTACACAGTCTTCCTGACCCCACCCTTACAGTTCTTGAACTTTACTGCACATTCCCACGACGAGGCTTGTGGCTCTTCTAACATCACCATCAACGGTGTCCCTCTCCCTCAAGAATGGGAAGGTGACTACGCATCCGGCTCAGGCCACTATCAGTACACCAGTCTGGCAACGTTCCAGCAGAATGACCAGTTTCCTCAACGCAGCTTGGCTCTTGCATGGAACTCGACCTGTCTTCATGGCAACGCGGAGACAGACGAGGCTGCCCAAATCCTGACAGTCAATATCAAGTCCATAGACGGCATACCTATCAATACACCATCTGGTTTCACGGTTTCTTTCAGGCAAAACTCGTCACCGCCCTCATTGCTCCGACTGGAAACTGTGCCAGACCTAACACCTGAACTGTCAGACATCTGGCGTGACCCGCCGGCACATCTTCGACTTGTCTTTGGCAACACTGCCGCAGACGCAGGATCGCCTAAATCTGAACCCGCATCCCTTGAGGACGAGATTCGTGAGCTCAGAGCACTGCAAGCTGAGCTTGAGGCGATTCAGCACGCAGTAGCATCCAAAAAGCAATACATCAATTCTCAGTTCCGCAAGGAAGCCAAGTGCTTTACTGAGGAGCTCAAGCACTGTGACGGCATCTCTTGCCTCCTCAAAAAGGTTGCCAGCAAAGCCCATGGTGCATGGCGAATTGTCTACCTACGTCTACATCCCAGCGATAAGTCCAAAGTAATGGGTCGTCCGGAAGATATATATGCTTCGGCTCGTGTAGGCCCACAGAAGTATGGTAGCATAAATGTTGCAGACTCGAGCACAGGATCCAAGGTCGAAGCAGAGGCGTACTCTACCCCAAAGCCCCGTCCGTACGAAGGATCAACAGATGAGCTGCCGCCACGTCCTGAACAACGCCAGGCACCTTATGTGATCGCTCTCGAAATTGCTCTCGGCATTCTTTGCTGCGGCTGTCTTCTTGCCGTCATCCGCCACAAGTGCTCCAGCCTGCGCACGCGCACCGAGCGTGCAGCAGACTACGAAGAGCGCTACAACGCGCGCGTCTACAGAAGCGCTGCCCGTCGACACGCCTGGCGCAACTGGTGGCGCGGCAACTGGCGCAAAGACGCGGCGCGCATCGCAGACTACGAAGAAAAGCGCGCTCTGATCCATAATCAAGAGAACGTTCTTGAGACTGCAATGCAGGAAGAGATCAGGCAGTTGCGCGTCGCGCACGATGTCGTCAACGATATAATCCGTGCAGAAGAAGGACGCACCATTGGCTCGCTGCCAGCAATTACTCGATGCACATGTCAACATCCACACTTCACACCTGGACCCCCCTCAGTAACTTCCACGTACCCACCTTCTACCATCCCTGAAGCGCCTTCCCGTCCCTTGTCCCGCACCGACAGCCTACCAAGCTACCGCTCACGGGCACCCAGTGAGCCGCCAACGTACGAGTCTGATGTTGATACTTCGTTCGTGGCGAATGGGCTTAGGCAATACACTGTACGAACGAGAACATACACAGCGAGCGCAAGCTCTCAAGCAGGGGAGAGCGGGCGGTGGACGCCCGATAGCAGTGTAATTGATGTTTCCCCGCGACCTAGTGCAGAGACACTGAGGCATCCACAGAGCATTTTCACGTATGATGAGAGCGGGAGTGAGAGTGACGATGAGCTTTGAATAATGCCCAAAGATGTTGCAAAGTGCCTCAGTGTTTCGCTATACTTTCCATTTTCTCTTTATTTACCAGTTGGCAATGGCATGGCGTTCATCTAGGCATAGGCGGACACATTTTTCCAAGTTCTTTGCATCGTTTTGGCAATCGGGCGCAGAAGGGGAACCTCGCCTACTAATCTCTCTGAATCCCCATGTACAACATATAGTACGCTATCTACCGGGCGGCCTGTCTCGTATAGCCGGTGTTACTCGAATCATGCGATATTATGTTATGCCATCGCCAACATTGCTTCTGTAAAGACGTCTGAATTCCTCGGTGTATTCTAAGGCTAGAGTACGTTAACAGCTGCGATACTAACGATAGCATGGTTGTTTATTCAAAAGCCTGCGGGCACTGCGGACGGTTTTTGACTAGATTGCAAGGCAATGAAATGCGTTGCTTCATTTGTGTTGCGCAGCGATTCGATTTCTGGATGGTAGTTTGATATAGTGCTAGCTAAGAACACTTGTGTCAATCATCACAAGGCTGAATCGGGCAAGACCAAATCAGAAATACGCCATTGAACAAACCTGAATTTTATTGCACAAAACACCAAGGTATCCGATGCTAATTGGCACAGTATGCTACAAATCTACAACATTTCCGTGTCTGCCACGCCTATCATACACAGCCCCTCGTCTACCTTCGCCTCAAATACCAGTTGAACGCCAGCTGGCCCGTCTCCACATGGAAGGGTGTAGGAACCTCAGCCAACCCAGGTCTCGCCACGGGGTGCCTCAGGTAGACAGCAGCACAAATGTTCTGGTTGACCTCCAAGTACCTGGGGATGAATGCAAATGCACTCATATAGTCCCTCGGTCGCCACGGTGTAGCGTATGGCGCAGCAGCGTTCCGCGAGTTCCACGCACTGGTGTGCTCCGTCTCGAGTCTCAGCTTCTCAAATGCCTGCCGCAGTTTCGCCTGGTCTTCTTCGCTAAACAGAGGCTCCTCGATAGCATCAGGTTTAGTGGATGTCGCAGGAGGCGCAGACCGGCCGGCGAGCTGTGTCTTGAGGAAATCGAACTGCGCATCGAGCGTACTGATGGACTCTGGCGATGCGTTCCTCCACAGTCCGATTGCACGCTTGACAGTCTGGCGGAAAGCACGGAACTTCTGCTTGTCTTTCGCACCGACGTCTTCAGCGAGCACACCGTCGACGTCGTCCATCATAGCTTGCAGGTGCTTCTTTAGCTCCTGAGGCGTAGGCTCCTCGCCTTTAGACGGGATGATGGCTTCAGGTTTGGGCTGGCGTGGAGTCTGGCCACCGGCTGCTTCACGAGCTTCGGCCCGGGCGGCAGCCTTTTCTTTGGCGATTCGACGCGCAGTTGAGGAGCGTTCCTTCTGTGCACCGGTTGCAAACATGACAGACGAGGGCTCGACCTGGAACATGTCGCCCGGGTTGAGCATGTATCCAGGGTATGGCATCTTCTTGCCATTGACCTTGACGAGGCCATGCACACAGAATTGACGGGCTTGTCGGACGCTGCTGGCGAACAGGGCGCGAAAGATGGCTGTGTCGAGACGACGTTCGATAGGATAATAGGTCATTTGCATATAGGGGGTCATTGGCGGTGTACGTTGCTTGTCCTGTGTATCAGCACCTGCTCCACGTCCAGCGGCCTGCTCGCTACCATCATGGCGAGCGAGATATTTGTGGTCCATGGGCACAACGGCAGGAATGGACCGCTTGAAGAGACGAGCCCACTTCTTCTCACGAATCTGTTCACCATGGTAGGCACGTGTATCAGCCTTGGCAGTCCATTTCTGCTGGAAGAATGTGCGGGTGGTGACGTTGGGCTGTCTGAGCTGCGAGAGACTGTATAGCGTCCAGCGCGACATGTCCTGGCGAACTTTCTACAAACATTCAGTACAGATATCCCAATGCATCATTATTTAGAGTGATTGCTAACCAGCTTCTTCAGCGAGTGAAATCTTGGCTTTTTCCTCATTTTGACGATGGATGTATAGTGTTGCTAGGGGGGTTGTCTAGAGGTCGTCGGTGAATGCGGACTTGCATCGACGTCCAAAATCTCAAGGGCAACTTCACGCTAGTGAAAGGCGGGAGAAAAATCCCCACTCAAGCTCTCACTGCACAACTTCTGCCTGCACACTTCGACTCACCACTTACTGCCATATAAATTACATCTGGACCGCTTGTTTAATACATTGCGACCCAGGAAAACCATTATTATGGCTGACACAACATCTGCTGCCCCTGCAGCCGCCTCTGTTGAGGAGCCCAAGAGTAAGCTGCGCGCAAGCAGATGATCTGAACATTCAAGACTAACACTATGCAGCTGTTGAGACCAAGACCGAGCAGGCGCCCAAGCCTGCAGAGAACGACGGTGAAGAAATTCTGAATCTCAATGGCAGTGAAAACAAGAGCGACCGTCGCGACCGCCGCGACAACCGCTCTGGCGGCCGTGGAGGACGTGGTGGCCGTGGACGAGGTGGCCCCCGTGGTGGCGGTGGCTTCAAGAACAGGAAGTGTGTGGTTCTATCCTACTATTGAGTATCTACGCTGACTCACCTCAGGGCGCGCACCAATGAGTTTGAGGACCTCCCAGAGAGTGACGACCCAGTCGAGATTCGCAACCAGGTCAGACTTATGTGACTCCTCGTCAAACGTGCATACTGACGAATTGGCCAGGTCGAATTTTACTTCTCCACCCACAACCTTGTCACTGACGAGCACTTGTTCAAGGAGCTCGATGGCCCCAACAACCGCCCCGTCAGCATCAAGCACATCGCCGACTTTAAGCGCATGCGCCGTTTCCAGCCCTACTCGGCTATTGTAAATGCCCTGCGTGAGAGCAAGGACCTCGTCGTCGTCGACGATGGCGACTACAGCGGCCCCGGCAAGGAGGCCGTCAAGCGCAAGGAGCCCATCTCAGTCCCCACCAAGGAAGACGACGAGAAGAACCCGCCTTCCACCTCCGATCTCTTCTTCCGCCTGCAGCGCGCTTCCTCCAACGACCTCGGTAGGAGCGTTTACGTGAAGGGCTTCGGCGACGGGGAGGTCGGCCAGATCGCGCTCGAGCAGTTCTTCCGCCCCTACGGCGCAGTCATGGTTCGCAAGAGGCGTGAAGTAGATGGCACCTTCAAGGGAAGCGTCTTCGTCGAATTCGACACCGAGGACAACCAAAAGCAGTTCCTCGCTCTCGACCCCGCGCCCAAGTTCAACGACAACGAGCTTACCGTGATGGGCAAGAAGGAGTACTCAGAGATGAAGTGCAAGGAGAAGGGCATCAAGCCCGAGTGGGAGCGCTCGGAAAATGACAAGCGCGAACACCGCGACGGTCGCGACAACAGGTCTGGTGGCCGTGGCGGCCGTGGCGGACGCGGTGGTCGTGGCGGACGCGGAGGACGAGGAGGTCGCGACGATCGCAACCGTCGTGATACTCGTTCGCGCAATGACCGCAGCGGCTCGGCCGAGGGCGATGACTGGAAGAACCGCCGTGACCGCTTCCAAAACGGCAAGGACGATCAGCCCAAGGAGACCAAAGAGATCAAGGAAGTCGAGCGTGATGCTCACGGCGTTCCGATTGTCAAGGATACAAGCAACAAGCGCAAGGCTGAGGACGAGGCTGGTGGTGAGGACAAGAAGAGCAAGTTGGAGATCAAGGAGGATGCGTAGACATTTCGCATCTTGAGTGATTGATGCGTTGCATACATGGCGTTACGGTTGTTCATTGCTATGGTCTAGATACCATTACGATTGGGCTGGATGGGAAAAGTATGCTTATCACACGTGGTATACGTAGTTACGCTTTGCTTCGGCTGCGACTGATCAGCTGTAGCAGAAGCATCACACTTCAACTTGACACAGCTTGTGCGGTCGTACCCTTTGTAGCCTTCGCGATGCGATTATTTTGCCATTCAGATACACCCCCCCCCCCCCTTCCCCGGCTAACCACGACTAAATCACCCTTGTCCAAGAGACGAGAACGCCCTGTCTCCCCAAGCGTGATTTTCAGGACCGAAGCATCGCGACGCGTCCGTCCCATATTCACTCAACCCAGGCATGTTTCTTTAGCCGCTCGATTCGATAGTGAAACCTCA
The DNA here is from genome assembly GCA_026120165.1 of Leptosphaerulina australis. Classification (NCBI taxonomy): domain Eukaryota; kingdom Fungi; phylum Ascomycota; class Dothideomycetes; order Pleosporales; family Didymellaceae; genus Leptosphaerulina; species Leptosphaerulina australis. The sequence goes on from JALRMI010000020.1 coordinate 38,105, forward strand.
GTCTGACGAAGAAACCCAGACTTGGGTGTTGCTGGAGCACCCGCTTCCTCACCGTCTCATTCTTGCTTGCTCTTGTGCCTATATTCTTCACTCAGCCTCACTGTAGACTCAATCTTCTTTACTATTGTCTTTTCAATGGACGCCGGCGAACAGTCTTGCGCACACTGTGTACCGACCGATACGACACAGTAGTGGCAGTTTCGGGTCGATTCTCCATTTACTTTATTGAACTGTGTATACGACGTGAGTCACATCGCCCTCTCACCAAATTTGACTGCCAAGACTCTTACAGTGATCTAAAAATGCGGCGGTGAAAGAGCATCATCAGATTCCTGGGATGTATTCAGGTATCCAATACGCTCGTCACGAGACGTCTGAAGGGACAGTCGCAGGCAAGAGCCTATGCTGTAGGAGTTGCACGACCACCCGTTGAGCTGTGCATGCTCAGGCTTGGAACGTATGAGATGGAGCTAGGCAAATTCATCTGAAAGGAGGACATCGCAATCGTCCTCATCAACACCCTTGTGCATAGCGGTTGGCCTGCTCCTCTTAAACGTTGTTGTCTAGAATCCATTTCCCGCTCTTGCCATGACATGTATCGCAAGTAATCAATCTCCAAAAAGGCAGCGCACAACCACTGACAGATGAACGAACAAGGGTTTGTAGAGATTGGGAGGGGACTGATTACTGATGAAGAGGAAAAAGAAAAAAAATTGATATATCAAATGACACGAGTGGGGTTCGAACCCACGCACATTTCTGTAGTAGAGATCTGAGCGAACAGAGAAATGCAGAGCAAGACATCCGATTAGCTTAAATCTACCGCCATAGACCACTCGGCCATCGTGTCTTAGATGTTATATGAAAGTCTTGCTATATAATAATTATATATTGAAACAAAAATTGTAGCCGTGCACAGTTCAGTTACAGCTATCGTATCACCATTTCAGAACTTCTTGCCTCCATTTCACAATGGAAATCACTTGACTATGTGCCAAGGATCTTCTGAAAAGCTGATATCGTCGGGTTTCTCGCACGGTGGTACTTGATGCTGTCGGCATCCGCACGGTGGCTCATTCTCTTACTCGTACTGGGATGGGCTTAGCCTACTTTTCAGCACCTCCTCACCAATCAAGTCTCTCTGTCATCAGTGCATGTCTGACAGAACCGGTCGGATTAAGTGCACATCTATTCGTTATACATTACTAATTCGGTGCTCTTCCACTCGGTCTTCGCTCTGATGTTCCGTGCGGGCTGTGACACGGCGTGAGATCGCCTTACACAGCATTGTTGCTATGGCGTACCTGCAGATGGTAGGTCGAGTCTGTTTATTTCAGCTTACTCCCGCGCGTTTGTATTCGAGCATAGACTTCTGAGTTTTCCACGACTCACCTTCCAGTACTACACATCTACCTCTTCACACAATCATAGCAAATATTTCGGCTTCCAAGCATGTCTTCTGCGATGTCGTTCCAGATCGCATCCACGCTTCTCCAGTGGATGTGGCCCGAGACAAGTACAGGTCAAAGCACGTCATCTTCGCCTCGATGCTCGCTGTCGCAATCGAGTCCGCATTGCCAACCCAATTCGACGTTGACGGCAACCGCTATCGAGTTCTCAAGGCCACGATCGAGGAGCCCGGAAACGTCGCCCCTGCTGAGTGGTGCCATTTTTAGTCAAAACCAGACCCAATCCCAGTGGGAGCAGGACCAAGAGGAGGATATAGAGGAGGAGGAAAATTTAGCACCGAGAGTGATATTTCCTATGTTAGGCTCGTCGCGGTGAGATGATGATACCATCTTTAAATTTCCTTAACAAAAGGTATGAAGTCCTGTCAGTCAGTAGACGACCCAGCAATCATACTCATAAGTTTGCAGATATCCATAGTTGTGGTCAGCATTTCGCCTCGCGCGCTCTCCTTGCATACACGCTTCAGCATTCGATAATTCAACTGCACGGTCAAAACAAGCCATAGGCGCCAATTTCCAACTATCTTCTCATAGAGCTATGATATAGACGAGTGCTTGGACAACTACCTTGCAGTGGTGTTCCAACAATCGCGGTTAGGAGAGTGATCGATACTGATCCAGTCGCCTTCATCTAGAAGCGAGTCCATATTTACCAACCTCGATCTCGACTCGTCTTAACATAAGATGGCAGTTGCTTGTTAGGAGCTGCAACTATACTGCTTATACACTTATGAAAAGTCAATAGTCGAAAGTCAAGGTATTAACGAGGAGTGAGTCGGCTACAGACACGGGTCTCCAGCTACATTTTCATGTTCAAAAAAGAGCTGTGTTCAAACATGTATTTCCCCCGACTCTGTAAAGTACTTAGATCGAAATTACTGTAAATTAAGACAAATCACTACCTTCTGTGCTTGCTTACTTGGTGTCAATATTGATCGTGTTTCTGTTTGGCTCCTACTTACCTACAAGAGTCGCACGTGAAGACAGCTGTTTCCTGGCACCTGCTTTGAACAGCTATTGCTAGCTATACCTTTCTCTAATGAATAGATCAATCTCTTACCGTAAGCTACGCTTCGCCTCGTGTAGTCTCTCTTATCTAACTGCAGGTCAGTGAGTAAGAGACAACCCCCGATATTGGGTTCGTTGGTTGGTTTTATATTTAACATCCTATCTGAGTCCTAGGCTATTGAAGACGAGCAACGCAAATTGCATCTCCGATAATAAGGGGGAATGTTTCAAATGAGAGTGTTTTCTATACTAGGACAAGGGATGATGTAGGTTGAGGCCCAAGGGCCGATACAGTGTAAGCAGATCAAGCAAAGCAAAAGGCAAAGGCAAGTGTGATATGAAGAATGTGCCAGCCCAGTCCTCCATTCTTTCCTCCAAAAGTTTGATATTGCAAGGCCTTGCTGACAGCCTCGACTTTGGTAGTGGCAAGTCCAAGGGACTGCCGGTCGGTACGATTGGAACTGCGTTCAGTTCCAGGCGTTGAGGTGTGGTGAAGAGCCGGTGCTCTGGCGAATCGGCAGTGGCTCTGGGTGAGTAGAAGCGTTTTTCGAATTGGGCATGGCGATGCCGTTGTGTTCAAATAGCAGGAGTCTCCTGACTCCTGTTGTGATGCATGTCGTGATGTTGCGGTGAAATCTCTGTGCTGTCTCACCACAGGCAGTGTTGACCATCTATACCGTCGACAGGACGTCTCTGCGCGGGCTCTGAGCTCTCAAATAGTCAGGTTCCCAGGCTTCACCACATGGAGGTGCAGAGTCCGATTTCGAAGCTCACCGATATTGGGTTGTGCGGCCTTTGTATGAACGAAAGGTGTCAGCCTTTCGTACTGCCTATATTACCAAACAATCTGGCCACGATGCCGTGCAGAGATCGTGAAATGGTCAAACATTTGATAGTCTGCGACGTAAATCATTCACAACGGTACTTTGCATGCATGTGGGAGGATGCAAGACCGTATCAATTGAGTGCAAGAAAAACGAGTCACACCGAAACGAGTGAATATTTTCACTACGAGACGGGTTTCGTATGCAGTGTGTTCAAACTATCTCATCCACCTCAGGTAATACAGAGATTTCACTATTCATAAGTTTTAGACAACCGATCTGCAACACGCCGTTGACTTTTGGACTTTCTCGCCACACGAGGCACGGGTGCAGTGTCGCCCAACTCTGCAATACCATGAACGTGATAACTGTGTACAGCTGGTTTCCCTTTGGGTTGATATCTGGGCGGCATGCTTTCCCATTCTGATTGATCGGCACCAGTCCTACCACCAAAGCCAAAATCGTTCGGGCCGTACGGCACTTTTGGACTGGATCTGAAAAAAGTGCCAGCGTCGAGCTCTATAGGGCTTTTCAGTGCAGACTTCGGACGGCCAAAACTGAAGGGTTGACCCTCTAATTCGGCAATTCGCACAGAGTGAGCCCTCTTTTCCTTCTTTTTAGCTGCCCTAGCTGCAGTGCTACTTTCATCTACTTCTGTTGTTCTACTGTAAGGATGCGCTTTCTGTTGGCGTTGCCTACGGAGCATCCATATCAAAATACCCAATAGAATAAGAGTGAGAGAGACACCGACAGCGCACCCTACAATAAGGCCGTACTTGTGAGTTCTCGGGTGATCATCATACGATATTTGCGCGGAAGAGCTAGATGTAGTTCTCGATGAGGGCGTCGATAATGAGGGCGTCGATAATAAGGCCACAAATGCAGTTTCCACCCCTGCAGGACTAGAATGGAGGCTAGTAAATCCGGGGTTTCTCTGCGTCGGTGTTGTGCTGGTTGAGTCTGACCCACTCAAAGCCAGAGTTTTGCTGGATGATATGGCTCGCGAAGTCTTTGAAGAGCTGCCGCCTCCTGTGCTTAACGCAATGCCAGTGATGGTAGAAAGAACCGGCACACTAGCCGCCTGATTGGAACCAATCGTAGCATAAGACTGCCCTTCTTCGAGTGCAAAGAAAGGGCGTGCTACCGGTGACTCCTGGCAACAATTTACATGCTGTGCATCTGCATTGCAACACCAATCGTCATTGTGATTGGAACATTGAGTTATTGACTCAGCTCCACTAGCTGAGCCACCTATCTTTATTTAGTGTACCGTAAAAGTAGTGGTAACTTTTTTCCATACCGTAAGTACATAGATTCGATGGACAGCCTGGTGAGCTCCAAGACTTGTCAGTACAGCTGTATCGCTCGTATAAATTATGGCTCGGATAATGACAGAGACCGTTATCAAGACAGATCCAGTTATCTGGGCAACAGGCAGATCCATCGGCTGTAGAGCAAGGCTTCTCAGTCGAAGGAGCGACATCTCCATTGGGGTAATCTTTGACAGTTAGGTACCTTGTATAGGCAGTGAAGAGGGTGTAGCCTACAACATGTTTGCGCAACCACCTGCTGGATAGCAAGAACAACAGCAGCAGTATTCAACCAAGTAAAGATTGAGACAGGCATGCTGTATCGCAAGGCCGAAATATCAAGCACTGTGTACTGAAGGGATAGCTGGAGTTCTTCACGCGTGAACTAATCTCGTAGGGATATTCAATAGGAGGAGAATGCAAAACAAAAGTGAATTGTGTCACAAATAGAGAAAAAGCCAGTAGCAGTCAAAATGCTTAAGGCATAGGTCACATAGAACCAAGGTACAGCGAGTTGCACAATACCAGCACCACAAGCCGACTATATCGTGCCATTCCCTTTTCTTGGATTGATTGTCCTGCGGACGCGGCCCACTTGTTAACCATATTCTACCTATTTCCCAATGCTTTGGGTTCTGGTGCCTATCCGCAATAGATCCTAGTCCATAGCAACCCAGCACAGTGGACAGTGCACATCGCTAACGGCAGTGTTTCAGTGTACGGTGAATCTGTGGGGGTTAGTGACTTGTGAGTAGTAAAAGGAGGTAATGCGAGATGACGTTTGGCAATGATGTTGGAGGCTGTGTTTATCTATAAGGGGTTTAGATTCAACAACAGAATCATATGTCACTTGTTTCAGAACAAAGAGACTGGATTGTAGGAGGCAGGATCGAGAGCTTGGCCGGACCGCCAGTATAGTCATACGAAATTGGTGGCTACAAAGTCGGGCAAAGCGTTTTTCGGTTTGAATTTGTGAACTCTGAGAGTTGGTACAGTAGCATGGCTGGGAAGGGCTACCTGAATATGACCAGCTGGCTTCCGCACTTTCACGCCACTTTCGTATAAGAGTGTAATCAAAGTGGGGGCGAGTTTTCATTTTTTACTGTTTACTACATCAAAGGCTATTGACGCCACCAACTGAAGCCATAGACCAGGTTCAGCGTGTCATAGCGGATACTAGGATCAAGTCATGATTGAAGGTAAGAACACAGTAGGCTGTGCTTACACATTGCGCGAATGAGCAGGTGAGAATGGACACCAAACAATGATGTTTCATGTGAGTTCGGATACCCGGCTGTGTGAGAAACTTTGAACTTTTCCGATTTTCTGGGTTGTGGAGACTGCAAGACCCGTGCCACACAATTGCATAGACCTACCGGCTGTTCTACTCGATTTGTATTGCACGATACTTGCAAAGGGATAAGTGCCGGATTGGAGCTGTGAGAGCCACCAACATAAGGCTGAAACACTATCTTGTTCTAAAGTATTTCCGTGAAGTAACGCCTGCAGTGCTAGGGGTACCTTCACTGCAGTCCCCCCCACGCTATTCCAGATCAGGCCTCAACGTCCACAGCACGCAAACCACATGTTGATCACACTTATCTATTACAATTTCTTTCTTCCCCATTCTCATTAGCACGCCGGCCTGCCCAAGGCGTAGGAGATTTGAAACAAATGGCTCTAATTATAAGGCTTTTTGCAACTCCCACCAGGATCATGTCAGCCTACAGTATATGCCTTCAAGCCACAGCAGCAAGAAGGCTGGCCTCTTTATTTGCCAACAAATCATGACATATGACACTGACCTGGACTCAGCTGCATGATTGAACATAACCAAATGTAAAAATTGTTGAGAATACAATTCGTAAATGACTTGGTGTTATTAGGAGGAAATGATAGTCGCATGATCCGTGCAGGTGCACCCGTGTACGGGGTTGGACATGGCTGTACGTAAAGACAGATCTCAGCACTTGTGAATAATTCCTTAGTCAATACAACACAATATTATACCACCACTACCGTTGTACATCAATAGAGGTCTCCACTAGGTAGTATTACTACCACTATTGGTGCGAGTCTCTTAACAAAAAGTACTGATATTATCGATCTTGGAGCCCGAATAGTAGTAGTAGTAGTAGTAGTAGTAGTAGTAGTAGTAGAGTAGTAGGAGTAGTATTATGATTATTATTATTATTATTGTATTAACGTCCCGGTACATTTGCCAATTGCCTTTACATGCTCGGAGCCCGAATACCCAGCTCACGTTCAACAACTTGCATTCACGACTAGAATCTTGGGCAGCTGAAGGCGTGCTTGCTCGTACGATTTCTTAAGTAGTTTATAAATTGTGACTAGCAAGGTTGTTAATAGCGAGACCAAGTCTCACCCCTTGAGTATCACTTCGTTGAATGCTGACAACACTCCTCATCAGACGTGCACTCATCAGCAGGTTTTCAGTGACGACAGTGGAATGTTATTGATGTGTTGGATTATAACTGAAACATCCAAGGGCTAAACTACTGCAGACATTGTGCGGACGCGTTGCTAATTATGTCGTTCCAAAGTGTAGCTCTTGTAAAGTTTCACTTTGAGCCTGAGGGTTTGAAGACATTCAATAATAGAGATGTCGTTTTAGAATTCAATGCGCAGCGAAAAGTCAGTCGTGGCTTTTACCACAATAACGCCAATAACAACCCATATCCCCAAACAATCTCGGGATAGAAACGTTGAACAATAAATATCAATTCAACTTCGTTTCCTGTGCACACGACTCATGATTCTTCTGCAATACCACTTTTCGCTGCGGGCACATCTAGCAGTGTCACTCCAGCCAGCCTCGGACCTGGGTTAAGCCTCGTGTGAACTGTCTAAAACCCCGAAGAACTGTAGGCAGAGGCTATAAGACTGTATACCGAGCAAGCCACACAAACATATAACCTCATTGCAGTGCGGTTGTACCCCGTGATAATGATAACCCCGAGATAATGCCACTGTGTATGTTTGTTTCATTGTTTGCTTTTGCAGAGGAAGGCCAACTCCAAGACTGCTCTTGCGAAGCTACCACTTCGGAACAGTGTTGTTAACATACACGGATGAATGAATGATTATCTCCAAGGACAACACAGTATGTGGCACATGCTCTATCATATAGAACAAGGGATTCGTCGTAGCGACATCGGTTCATAAACAGGTGAGCAAGGCCATGCAGGTATTCTCGCCAGCGTGTCTGGATGCTCATGACCCAGCACCTTCTTGCATATCGCCAACGCTTGCCTGTACATTGCCTCTGCCTCCTCTTACTTGTCCTGCCTTTGTAGCGCTGACTCAAGGTTGCTGACGGTGATGAGCATGTCTGAGTTCTCTGACCCAAACACCTCCTCTGGCCCTTCTAAATCCCGTCGATGCATTGCTTCTATCTCCTTGTACTTGACTTGCCTATCTAGCACCGACCAAAGGTTGCTGACGCTGGTAAGCGTGTCTGGATGCTCTGACCCAAGCGCCTTCTTATATCCTTCCAGCGCTCTTCGATGCATTATTTCTGCCTCATTGTACTTGCCTTGCCTCTTTAGTACCAACTCAAGGCTGATGACACTGGTGAGCGTCTCAGAATGCTCGCCCCAGGCGCCCCACTAGCCAAGTCAATACTAGTATCAGATAGATTACAGTATTTTTTTTTAAACTGATAGTTGGAAGTCGGACGAGGAGGATAAAATTGTACAGACTATATTACCGGGTTGATTATCTGCTCACATAGCCGTCTGTTATGCGGACCAAGGCTTTTTCAGGCCTCTTGATCCACTGCAGCTGCTGCACGCTAAGGTCGCGATGTAGGTACCTCTTGAGGCTCAACAAGTGCATTGGAGCGTTGATCTGCGCAAATCTCTCCTTATAGAAAGCTTCCATGTTCCCCAAACAGCTTCTATAGCTGAGTGGTAACAGTAGAAATATGTGGTCATAAAAGAGAGAAGGGACGGAAGAAGTCTATGTGGTGCAGAGATGCGTCAATATCCTCCTATCAGCACGCTTATAAATTACAGGCTAGGCTTGTCTGGGCAGTTAGTTTTCACTCAAACTAGCGGGTGAGACAAATCTCAACAGCCTTCTTATTTTTCACATGCATCCTCGGCCTGAGCGAATGACTTCCAGGGTCCCCAAGTGTTTGAGTAGGGTCAGGGGTCGAGGCGGTCAGCATTCGACCTGTGCCTGTCTTGTATGTTTAAATGAGTACCTGAGATGTTACTGAATTAAGGCAATGTTGTGATTGATTGAAGGCTCGACTAGAAATATGAGAGACATGTATATGTACTGGGCAGTCACATGACCATTTATCACATGGTTTTGTTGAAGAAAATGACTTCGGGCAGAACAGTTGGTGAGTTACATAGTGATGTCAAGAGTGACTGGTGAAAGTGTGTGGTGAAAGTGTGCTTGTGCGGGAGCTTGGACCTCGTGGTATATAAACACGGATATCACCACTCATGGAACCTGTCCTTAGACAATACATTACATCACTTCACTCCTAACACCCGGCTTCCGCTACATCTGTCGCCTATAACCTTAACAGGTTTCAATATTTTACACGCTCTTTGTATGCTTGCAGAAACCTACGTAATGTTTGTAGACTTGCTCAGAAGCCGAGGCTCTTGGCTGTAACGAAGTGGAGTTGTCTCTGCACGTACACTAGCACCGCCCGACGTGGTCTGTGAGATCGCCTGCGCATCCATACGGAAGCCATCAGCATCGCATGGCTGGTATCTATCGGATGATCACCGGTTTCCCTAGGCCCTCGAGTCTCTGGGCTTGTTGTGCGATCTCTTCAAAGATGTACGTGGCTGGTCGACACTCTGCTTCGGCTATGGACCAGATGGTGGCTACTGCTTATGACTTACTTATCGACTAGGGTTAGCCTGATCGATCCATCATGTGATCCATAACCAGCATAAATTATTGATATTTGTCCTCGAAAGTCCTAGTATCATGGTAGCCTTTCTAGCTGGAGATCGTGTATTCTGATGTGCTCCGTTAGCTTGAGTGACCATGTTATCACTTTTGCAGACTGACCCGGTAGGAAACAATATCCTATGGACCAGGCCACCTAGGCTCCACAGCTCTGCGAGCCTAAGTCGACCACACCGAATCGATTAGGATGCAATTCCAGATCCAGCGCGAGCCTTTCTAATGGCTCAAATACACCTTCTGTTGGCCGAAGGCCAATAACAGAAATGGATGCGAGTAATGGATCGCAGTTCTGTCGGGTAAAGAGACTTTAACCCAGGCTCGCCGCTTGTCAAACTTCAGGATTCTAGCCGAATCCGTGGTTCATTCTCAGGGTTAGCCCTGGGCGTTCTTGTACAAGGTATCGATATAAGCAATGCAGTCAAGATACTTCATTACCACCCAACACCATGCTCCACACCGTTATGGTGCATAATAGTCTAACTCATGCAAATACTTCATAGTATACACTCCCACTTCCCTCCAAAGCCGAATCCATCATTCCGATCGAACCACTTCGCAATTTTTTTTAGTCCCGCTACCAAAGTGATTCATAGGCCTGCTATCAAGTGTCAAGTCACTCTCGGGGACATTCTCCTATCTTGTCCTTGGAGTTCTTCCCACTTCCGGACTCCCTACCACACTTCCCCTCCTCCTATCATCCGGGCCCATGAGCTTAACAGGCTGGATCTCCAACTTCATTTCAAATATCCTCATAACCAGCGCCTGCACGGCACGTTGCACATCAATCGCCATCTCTGTACCTAGCAGCCCGACAACAAGCGGCGCAAAAATTTCCGTTAAACGATCAAAATCTCGATCCGGAAATCCCGCGTACCCGTCCAGCACAGTAACAACGACAGGCCGCCAAGTAACGATATTGCGCTGTTGCGTCTCCTCATCGAGTTCGATGTACGATTTAATTATGTCTTCACAGAGCGGAATGAGTGCTTTTTCAGTTTCAGAGCGGGATGCAGCGCGGTCCGAAGAAGTGTCGTGGTACATGCGGAATAAGATGCTCACGTATACTGATGCTGATCCCGACTCCTGCTTCAACAGGTTCGGTGGTTGTTTCATGAACCCTTCTCTAAACAACCTGCTCCTCAGGTCACGATCGGCATTGAAGCGTTTGGCGAAATGGTAGCTCTTCTTAAGCACTGCCATAAGTCGAAGCAGCTCGCCGGATGGGATGTTCGAGTAGACGGCCTCGTTGCCGAAAAGCTCTTGTACTGTTTCAATCATCAGGAGTTGCAGGACGCATTTCGTTATTATCTGGTTGAAGAAGCGGCGCCGAGCGGCTGTGACAACGACGGGAGGTTGCTGAAGATTGGTATCCTCTGGTCGGTAGTCTTCGAGATCTTGTGTCTGTCGTGTAGGAACGTCACCGGTGGTCGATTCAGTGACAAGGGACGGCCGGGACGGAGTGTCGACGCCGTTGATACCGAGGCCGGTGGAAGGGCTTTCTTTGTCTGACGATTGGGTCTCGGGCGCTATGTTCGGAGATTCAGTGATAGACTTTGTCTCATCTAAAGTTGCACGTGTGCCATTGAGGGGAGTGGTGGCCGACGAGCCGCTTGTCGCGGCGGAAAACAGTGCTGAGGCTTCTGTGCGGTGGAAGAGCTCGACAAAGGCTTTGACGATTTGAGACCAGTGCTCTGGCTTGAATTTTTGAACGTTCTGCAGTATCAACTGTTGCAGGCAGTTGCTTCCGATGCGAGCTAGAGTGTCATTTTCCTGGCAAATACACAGCGCGAGAAGGTCCAGGAAGCGATCGAGCATGTACTCTAACGACTCGAAAAAATGCGTGAAGAGCTTAATCATGTTGCGGAGTGCTTGGATCATAGTCGTAGAGAGCCACACAGAGAGCTCTTCATGGTTCAGAACCTTGGTCATCTCCGATTTTGACTTCAATACCATAAAGATGGGATACAGCAGCTGTCGCCAGAGCATGTCCCAAAAGTCACGCGGAAAGTTGCTACCGTAACTAATGAGTGTGTCGAATAGATAGCTCAGCGCTCTTGAACGCACTTCCAGATCTTCACCAGTCATGAGAACATCGTGGAAGGCGAAGAGCACTGGGAACCAGAACTGCTCTTCCTGTGTCTGGCGAGTGGGTTGCTTCGGAATGAGAGTGCCCTTTTCGGATTCTTTAAGGTAACCAGCTCTGGCTGATAGCGAGCATTCTGGCGTCCTTAACATCTTCGGTACAGATGACTTCAGCAACTCAATAGCCTGTAATGACTTCTTCTGGAACTTGTAGTTCTTTGAGAATTCAGTCAAACAAACAATTAGGTCTGCAAAGGCGCCCTGCGAGATTACTACACCAAAGCGCGTGTTGTAGACCTGAGTGACGTTTTCAAATGCAAGGTTGACAATGCCCTCTGTTTCTTGTTAGCGGATGAACAAGATGCATTATAGATATAATATCAATTGATGACTTACCATAAGGCTCTCTAGCAGCCACAGTGAAGACGCCAAACATGGTCTTCCATCCAGATCGGATGTTCTCACCGCGCGCCTGTATCATCTGAATGAGGCAGCGGAGTACCATGTCCTTGACCGAGACAACGCTGGCATTGTTGATTATGTGCTCAAAAGGTTTGAGGAAGTCTTTTTGAAACTTGAATCCCGGCAGTTCCTCTATCTCCATGAACTTCATCGACAGCTGTCGCAACGAGTTGAGTGCAAAGTAGACAACATTTGTGTTAGTGTGGCACCCGACTTCGTTGAAGTGGGCTCCCAATATTTGCCAGATGTTTGTCCACTCAAATCGCACACGTGTCATGTTATATCCACTGATCTCAACCAACTTCTGCAAACTGTAGGTGCGCGGCGAATCACTCTGTCCCGACGACTGAATCTCTTGCCAGCTAACCTGGACAAGTGCCTTGACAAAATCGACAATGGCCTCACCAGACAGGTTAGCACTGTTGGTGAAGATACGATCTACACCTCTGACGATGTCTGTGGAACGACTCTCTTCCGCTACATCAGCCGAGAAGTGTACACTATTGGCATGCGACTGCCGCCGGCGGTTGCCAGGGACGCTCAAGTTCTTCTTGGGTTGTGATCCTGTATTCGACTTCAAGACGTCGGGCACTGCACGCTCGTCAATGCCAGCTGAAATCAGCTGGAAACGATCCAACTGTGAAACACATGTGAGTATCTCGCGCCAAGATTCCCTCAGTAAATTGCCTTCTGTGTGCGCAACTTCAATCAGCGTCTTCAACGCCTCCATATTCTTCGCCTTCATTTCACTCAAGTTGTAAAGGTTGGTGAAGCGTGCGAGGAAAGATACGAAGGCTTGGCGAGCATCCTCTAAATCGAAGAGGCACGATATGCGGATTGCCAGTTTGATACCCTCAATACACAGCCGGACAATCTCAATGTTGTGATCCTGGGCTTGACCAGAGAGAGCCATCAGGAAAGGCATCCAGGTGACCTCAAACATGGGACCAACATGTTTTGACGACGAAGCCGGGATGTACTTCGACACCGGCAGGGTGGCCGCGGTCCTGCGTTGGGCTCGGAGGAGCTGTTTGTAAAGCTGCTCGGTCTTGTTTGCCATGGCTTCGGAAGCTTGTGCTATTGCTTCTCTTTGCAAGTCTCGAGCACCGCCTGTCAGTGCTTGACCGATGCTTGCAAGGCCGAGACCTCCAGCAGGCTGCTGGGTTATCAAGCCCTTATCGGCAGCAGCCTCCTGTTCAGTGTTGAGGACAATCTCATTGTGCGCGATTTCATCGTAGATACCTCGGAGGTAGTCTTCTGGCAAGTCTGCGTTGTCGTTGATACCACGGTTGTTCTTGATGAAGTCTTCTGGCGTCATGCGAGGCCCCTTCATCTTCTTGCTGTGCTGGTCGACGTTCAGCATGATTACCGAATACGATAGAACATATGCAGTATCGGCGTTGGCGAACGCATTCGGGTTGCCGGCCATGTAACGCTCAGCAAACTTCAGCATGAAACGATCGATCTTTTGTGCCTCTCCGGGAAGTCGGAAGCTTTGGAGGAAGCGGCGCAACGCATCTACAAATCGAGTCTTAGTGAAGTCCATCAGGTCCACAAAGGCATGCATGATGGCGATGTTGTCAGCATCAGCCTCTCCAAGGAATTCACCGAGGGCACCCTTGTCTATCCGATCGTTGTCGAGGAAGAACCGGGCAATATCTTCTGGCGACTCTGAAGGTATGAAGCCATCCTTAATCAGAACCTTCAGACCCTTCTTAGGCTTGTAGTTGAACTGCCGGACTGCGTTTGTCATCGCAGTTTTCCTTTGCTTTGCCTTCTCCAGTGAGCTGTAGTCATCCTCTGCAAGAGGTGTTACTGTGCCGGAATCTGCGCCCACGGCCGGTGAGTCAGCCAGATTTCGAGTGTCAATCGAGACTCTCAGATCGTCCAGTGATAATCTAGAATCTTGGGCCGGTGTTTTCGTGCTATCAGGCAGGGACTGCTGTGCCCAGTCGACGAGCGATCGCAGGATCTCCACAAGAGCTTCGAGCGATTCCTGCTTCATCGCGTACTCCTGTGGAAATGCTCCGTCTGCTTCGTGAGAGGAGTTCATCGACACGGTAGTGAGTGAAGGTGGTAGTGTTCCTCGAGTCTGCCAGTCCATTTGTTTAGACTGTTTTTCTTTGTAATCCTGATACGCTTGTTGCTGCATCGGGGTGATTGTGACTGGGTTGCTTGAGATTTTCGACAGATGCTCAACAACACGTTGATACATGTTGTCGAGCGCAGTGCGATCGCAGTCGTAGTTTAGGTAGATTTCGACCAATGCCCGCGGATCCGTGGCAAGTCGTCCAAATATTGTCAGGACGTACTGCTTTTGGAAAGCAGGCGCTGCACGCTTGTCCAAGGTTGCCAGGTAAATCTCCTTCAAAAAGACTTCGACCTCTTTCTTGAGCATAACTCGAAGATACTTGAGCATCTGCCAGAAAATCTCACACGCAACCTCGAACACGGGTTTGACTGAGCTAGCACCGTTGCGGCTCAAGCTCAGACAGAGGTACTGTTTGATAGCTTGTACAAAAGTTGTGGGCTCGTCACCACTGCCACTCCTGATTGTGGCATATGGCGAAATGAAGACAGCAATGTTGTTGTGGAGGATTGTGTGAACCATGTGCAACGAGAGCAGTTTTGACCTCATGCCCTGTGACCGCACGTCCAGGGCGTGATCCACCGACAGACCCTTGGTGCTCAAACGGCACATAGCACGGAAAACTAGGTAAGCATCTTTAACAAAGATTTCGTCCTCCTCCTCTTCGTCAGAGCCAGCCTGTGGCATGGATGTATCCCCACCGGATACGTGCCGCGAACTGGGCTTCCCTTTTATACGGGTGACTAATGTTGGCGCATTGTCGTGTATCCGATCGTCGTTGAAACTCATGTTGTTCTCAAAGCTCTGCAGTGTTATCTTCGGTCCTGTGTGCATATCCACCGCCTTGTCACTGGGCTCGTCTGCTTCGCCGTCCTGACCGGACTCGCCTTGGTCGACGATGGCTGCGCCATCTACATCTTGTGTGCCTTCTTCCTCTTCACGCTCCAGGCTCTCGTCTGACCGATCTTTATCGTTGAGCGAGGCACGCGACAGGTTGACACGCGCTTCTTTAGCAGCCAACCTCGCCTTCACTCTCTCGAAGACCGTGCCCACCATCTGTGTCAAGGCTCCCTGCGCCACTTGCTGGTTCGCACTCGATTTAGACAGCAGGAAGATGTTGTATGTCAATCGCACAGCCTTGAGCAGACCAGCTCCGTGCACGACGATCTTGTCGTTGAGAATGGCCGCCAACAATGACTTGACAATCTGTAGCTGTACATCCGGGTGCGTAGCCTCGCCCTGAAAGCAGTCGCATATCGTGTCTATAGCTCTCTCAATCAGAGGCGCTGCTTCACTATTGTCGGCCTGCGGCTCCGAGGGAACGGAGAAGTAGGAGTAGCTGATGAGTTTACCGATGCAGTCCAAGGCGGTGATAGACACCGGCACATTAGGCACCTCAGAAGCAAGTTGTAAGGGCTCGAAGAGGAGCTCTGGATTGATGCGCGCAGGATCACCTTCCTGCTTGATGGCTGACAGGGCGGCATTTGTGGCGTCACCGAGCTTCTTGTTCTTTCTGGCGTCCTTTGAGGCGGCGATTGTGTCCAACGCGGTACCAACGAAGACAAGAGAGCTACGTGTCGAGGGTCTTGTGGCTGTGGTGGCGGCGGTGGCGGCAGTCGACTGCGAGTCTGTCCGTGGACGGGCTTCAGCGTGGATGCGCTGGTCGAAGATCTGCTCTGAGTTACGTGGTGTGTCTGCGCCATTAGGGACATTCAAAGCAGGTGTGGGTGGTGGTTCATTGACAGGTTCGTCCACAGTTTCGTGCTTTGCATTGCTGTCCTGCTGTGTCTCTGGCTGCGCCTGTGCCTGTGCCTGTATCTGTGTCTGTGTTTGCACATGCTCACTCGATTCTGGTGTTGCATGTGCATTACTCCCACTTTCTTCTGCTGATGTACTCATTGACGGTGTGTCTTCCTGTGAACTCTCCTCCCTCACTTCTTTCGCTTCCTGTTCTGCCGGGGTGTCTTGGTGGTCGGCCATGGTGGTCGCTGTGTGGTTGCGTATGCGCGATGGTCCGGATATTCTGGGATGCACCTCTCTCCTCACTCCCTCTCTCTCTGTCTCTCAATGGTGAATCTTGACTTCAGGGTCTTGGTGCTCTTTCCTCAGTCATGCTGAGCTTCTTGAGTCCCTCTCAACTTGTGTGAGTATGCGCTCGCAATAGACTCTCGCAGTATATAATTAAGTGTCTATGAGATGACAAAGTGTCCCTTGCCCTAAGTGGCTACCTTGCGTACCCTGTCGGAGCTGCTGTCGTGCAGTGGCCGTGCCTGTGGCTAACCGCCGAATCACACCTAACCCTTTTCAGCTTAGGCGTCAAGAGAACAGAACGGGTCTCCGAGAAACACTTTTGTTGGGCTGAGTCTCTCAACCATCAACTCGCCCTGCATCACGAACTGCGCCGCCGTGTGCAAGAGATCACCATCCCGTCGCTCGTCGCTCCTTCTCTACCGACGTGCCTCTCGCTGCTTACCACGCCACTCCGTGCAAAATCTGAGCGCAGCTCCGGCATCCCGACACAATGCCTGCCACCACTATCCTGTCCCGCGCCGGCGCTCAATTGAGCTCGAGGGGGTCAATTGCCCTGCGTGGCTCCTTCCAGAGGTGCGTCCTTTGATTTGGTAGCTGCAACGAAGCTTGGAAAGAGCTTGATAGCATGACAGATGTGGTAGAGGTGTTTGCTAATACAGTTATAGGCGTACTCCTGCTCTCTCAGCTCTCGCCCGCTACTATGCATGTGAGTAGCATTCAATGTCACCAGGCAGTTCAGCAGTATACTGACGTATTTCTCCGTAGCCTACCCTACGCACACGGTCATCAGCATGCCTGCGCTGTCGCCTACCATGACATCTGGAAACATCGGTGCATGGCAGAAGAAGGTCGGCGACTCGATAGCCCCCGGTGATGTTCTCGTCGAGATCGAGACAGACAAGGCACAAATGGACTTTGAATTCCAGGAGGAGGGCACTATCGCCAAGATCCTTCGTGATGCTGGCGAGAAGGATGTCGCTGTTGGCAGCGTGAGTTGGATGTCTAAGCTTGGAATGTGGATTGAAACTAATATGAATAGCCGATTGCTGTCATGGTCGAGGAGGGCGAAGATGTTTCCGCTTTCGAGAACTTCTCCATCGAGGATGCTGGCGGCGACAAGAAGGCCGACAAGCCGTCTAAGGAGGGTAACGCCGTCGAGGCCAGTGAGCCTGCTGATAGCGGCTCCAAGACCGCTCCCCCTAAGCAGCAAGAGTCCGCCCCCGTCTCTCAGGAGTCTGATTCCACCGGCGCCCGTCTGGAGACTGTCCTCCAGCGTCAGCCTGCTTACTCGCCTGCTGTCAAGAAGCTCGCTCTTGAGAAGGGCGTTCCTCTGGGCTCCATCAAGGGCACCGGCCGCGGCGGTGCTATCACCAAGGAGGACATTGAGAAGTACAAGCCCGCTGCTGGTGCCCCTGCCTCCGCTGCCGCTACCTACCAGGACATCGAGGCTACCAGCATGCGCAAGGTCATTGCTTCGCGTCTGACGGAGTCGATGCAGCAGAACCCTCACTACTTCGTCGCCTCTACCATCTCGGTTTCCAAGCTTCTCAAGCTCCGTGAGGCCCTCAACGCCTCCTCTGAGGGTGCGTACAAGTTGTCCGTCAACGACCTGCTCGTCAAGGCGCTCGCTGTCGCCGCCCGCAAGGTCCCCGCCGCAAACTCCTCGTGGCGCGAGATTGACGGCAAGGTCGTCATCCGCCAGCACAACGTTGTCGATGTTTCCGTAGCCGTTTCCACCCCCGTTGGTCTCATGACTCCCATTGTTAAGAACGTCAACAGCCTCGGCCTCCAGTCCATCTCCTCCCAGATCAAAGATCTCGGCAAGCGTGCACGCGACGGCAAGCTCAAGCCTGAGGAGTACCAGGGAGGCTCCATCACCATCTCGAACATGGGCATGAACGCCGCTGTTGAGCGCTTCACTGCTGTCATCAACCCCCCTCAAGCGTGCATTGTCGCTATCGGCACAACAAAGAAGGTCGCTGTTCCCGGCGAGCTCTCTGAGGATGGCACACCGAGCGTTGAGTGGGACGACCAAATCGTCATCACCGGTTCGTTTGACCACAAGGTTGTTGACGGCGCTGTTGGTGGTGAGTTCATGAAGGAGCTCAAGAAGGCTATTGAGAACCCTCTTGAGCTTTTGCTGTAAGTGAGAATAATGGATTAGGGGAGTATGTAACTTTATTTTGGGGGCAGAGGATTTCTTGTACAATGAACTGCAAACTTCTATTTCCCATACCGATATCTAGTTGCATAGGATGAAGTTTTTTTTTGTTCAAACGCTCTCGCTTCTGACCGCCTCTACCATCAAACGACATCACCAAACTATCGCACACACAGCTTTTCGATCGGCACTTAACAGTGCAGCGGATACCGATGGCGCTAGTCTTTGAGGCTCAACTTGCTCAAAGGTCAGTGCTGCGCCCCTGGTGCACCTCCGATCCCGAATTCTCCCGCATGTAATCTCAGCTTTGTCCAGGTCCAACAACACTAACCTTTCACTACAATTCCATGAATTCAAGCGCTGTCAGGACACTTACCAACCACGTGATGCTAACAGTCCCACGTTTGTTCATAGCTGCCTACTTATCAGTAGCCCCTGGATGCAAAACCACTCGTTGAAGATGAAGACGTTGAAGATGAAGACGATTCACATCTGACTTGACGACCAGAGACGGCTTGGAGATATAAGCTGGGTAAACAATGCACATACTAAATTGACTATTCTGTACCTCCAGCCATGTCAGAAACGCCAGACCATGCTGCAACGCCCCGATTGGAGGCTATGCATTATTTTCATCATACACTCCACATCCATCTCCAGCTACCAACTTACACCCTCCAACTCCATTCCTTTTGCATCATCTTATATCTCCTACCATCTAGGCGATGTCGAATAGTTTCTTCAACTCAATCAACAGCTTCCACTCTTCCTGGCTAACATCACTCCTGAAGAACTCCTTCAGCGTATCGATACTCTTCCTGCTGATAGCAGAGTACAGTGTATCGTCTTCCTCCAGGTGGCGGCCATACATGGGCTGGTTGGGCCCTTCAATCTTAACGGCAACAGAGGGCTGACCCTTCTTGCAGACGGCAATCTGCTTGTGGTCACGCTCAATGGATGTACTACATCAATGTTAGTAAGGCATAAGCAAAGAGGGAAGGAAACGTGGAGAACATACACTCTACCCAAATGAATGATCTCCTTGGCGCCAGTGGTAGGGTTCTTCTTAATCGCACAGATGGGTGTTGTCATCTTCAAGTTGCCCTCAACGACATCCACACCGATGACGATCGGGTCTTTCTTGTTGAAAACAGCAACGGGCCTCAAAACGCACGGGAAGACAGCCAGCATCTTGGACTCCTCCTTGCGCTGCTCCTCCAACTGCTTCATATGTGCTGTGAACTTGTCGAAAAGGTGGTAAATAATATCCGCTTCGAAAATCTTGACACCAATTTCATCCGCGTATGCTTTCGCATCTTTGTCGACTTTGACATCGAAACACAGCATCACGGCGTACTCACGGGCTTTCTCTAGCATGATACCGGCACGCAAGACGTCCTTCTTGAATACAGGGCCAATCGAAATGGTGGACACAGGGATCTTGGAGACGCGCAGGAACTCAAGAAGCGCTTCGAGGGAACCGAGTGTAGAGGCTTGTACAGATACACCGCGGCCAGTCTTAGAAACCTTGCTAAGAAGGTGCTCCAAGTCGCCCATAACTTCGTCCATGAGGTCCTCCTCATCGTCGTCGGGACCAACCACTAGGAGACGCGACCCGGCAATCGCAGTGTCGAGGCCGTCAGCTGCGATCTTGATACCCATCGCTGCCTTAACCTCTTTGTTATGCACGTACTGCGATTTGACACGCAGTTCCTTCATCTCGGCAGGCGTGAGGAGCGCTCGTACGTTGGTGACAATAGGCTCAGGGTTACCGCAAATGACTATCCGGTCGCCTTCGTGAAGAACACCGTTGGACAAAATGACGTCGATGGTTGTTCCGAGACCTTCAATGACCTTGACCTCAAGAACGGTACACTCAACTTCGGAGAGATACATGAGATTATTGGTGAGACGGCTCTGAGTAAGGTTGACAATGAGCTTGATCATATCAGGAATACCTTCTCCAGTGTGAGCAGATGTCGGACACACCGAGACGTACTTCGACATGTTCTTGTTCTTGAAGTGGATTTCAGAGTTGAAACCCTGTTCGGCGAGCTGAGTACGAACAAACGTCCATCGCTCCTCGAACTCGGCCTGGACAGACGCCTTCTGTAGGTTGAAGCTGTCCTCAAAGCCGTTGTTATCGATCTTTTTCCAGCCAAAGAGACGATCGATCTTATTGAGAGCAACAATGAAGGGTGTTCTCCTGTCACGGAGCAACTTCATCGACTCAATAGTTTGAGGCTCGAGACCGTGCATAATGTCGATGACCAGAATGGCAATGTTACACAATGACGAACCACGGGATCGCAAGTTGGTGAAAGACTCGTGACCAGGAGTGTCAATGACTAGGAGACCGGGAACGTTGAACTTAAAGCTGTGGTCCTTGTTGACAACAGCAACCTTCTTCTCCAGAGCCTCAACCGGGAAGTAAGTAGCGCCAATTTGCTGGGTGATACCTCCGGCTTCGCCCTCCTGTACGTTAGTCTGACGGATTTTGTCAAGCAGCTTTGTTTTACCGGTATCGACGTGACCAAGAATACAGCAAATGGGAGATCGCAAGTTGTCCTTGGAGCGCTGGGCCAGAGCAGCCTCGTGTGCTTCTTTTCGTCGCTCAGCAGCAGCCTGCTTGCGGGCAGCCTCAGCCCTCTGGGTAGCAGTTCCTTGCTCATCCTCCGAAGAATCGTCCTCGCTGTCATCATCAGAGTCTTCCTCGGATTCGGAATCAGAATCGGCAGCAGTTATAGCAGGCTTTGCAACAGACTTTTCAGCAGGCTTAGCCGCTGTGGCTGCTGCTGCTTTAGCCTCTTCTGCCTTCTTTTCTGCTGCGTTCCGCTCCTCTTCCTCGTCAGTGTCGATGTCCCAGCTGTCTTTGACGCCATCCATCTCATCAGCCTGAGCTTCCCAATCATCGCCAGATTCTTCTCCCTTCTTCGCTTCAGCGTCGGCGCGAGCCTTCTCAGCAGCTTGCTCTTCAGCCAGCTTGAGTTCTTCAAGCTTCTTTGCGGCCTCTTGAGCCTCACGCGCTTCTCTCTCTTTCTGCTCCTGTTGTTGCTTCCTCTTCTTTCGGTCATCATACTTGGGTTTCTTGGGAGCCTCCGTCTCGCCTTCGAGTGCCGCCACCTTTGCACCACTTTCAAGCATCTGCTTCAAACGCAGATCGGCCTTGGCTTTAGCCTCCTTTTGTGCTTTCGTCATGTATTTACCCTCCTTCTTCAGTTGCTCGATTTTCTCCTTCTCGCGCTGCTTCTTAGCAGCCTTTGCCTCTTCTTTGCGCTTCCGTTCCTCTTCAGCGAGCCTCTCCTCTTCCTCAGCACGGGCCTTATCCTCAGCTTCGAGGCGAGCAATTTCTTCCTGTTGCTTCCGTAGTGCTTCTTGTTGCTTCTGAATAGCGGCAAGCGCAGCAGATACTTTCTTTTTCTTGCCACCAGTAGCAGCGGCTGGTTCTGGAGCGGGTGCAGCAACCTCAGCAGGTTTGGCCTCGGCAGCCTTGGGTTCGGGTTTTGCAGGGCCGCTGGCTTTCTTCTTTGCAGCCTGTAGTGTTGCTGTCAATTTCGCGTGCAGCTATGAAACTCTGTTTTCAAGATAAACGTACCATCTCCTTCTTTCGTTGCTTCTCCTTCTCCTTCTTCTCTTTCTCTTTCTCCGCCTTGGTCTTTATACGCGGGGCCTCGACTGGCGCCGCTGGTGCAGGCGCCTCTTCCTTCTGAGCCGCAGCGTTGCCCTTCTTGTTCTTCTTTCCATAGTTTCCAGCGAAGACATCGTCGTCATCGTCGAAATTGGCTTCTTGTGGTGCCTTGTTCGCAAAAGCATCACCGCCGTTGGCTGCCGGTGGGTCTTCGCCTTCGACTTCTGTATTGGCGGCCTTCTTGTTCTTCTTTTTCCCGCGTCTCTGGAGAGCAGCCATCAAGCCACCACCCATATCATCCTCTGCGCCAGCTTCCTCAGCGGCCTTTGCCTCTTGAGCGAGAGCATCGTTCTCGGTGGTGATAGTTTCGCCGAGCTCAGCTTCCCAGTCGTCGTCCTGCTGCTTCTTCTTTCCCTTCTTGGGCGCCATTTCGTCAGTTGGACTTTTGCTTAGAGGAAAGTATAGCCGCTCGTGCGTGTACAGTGCCGCCGGGAGGTGCTACTGTAGCGGGGTTGACAAAGTCAAGTTCGAAGTTACAGAGGTACAGATGGACTGTCAAAGTGGAGCCTTGAGGCAAAATAGCCTGTTTGGAAGATCCCGTGAGTCAAAGCTAAGCCAACGAAGGCCTGGATCTAGCAAGGAAGTGGCAGGAAATTGAGGCGTTAGGCAAACGCACACAAGACGATCGAAATTCGTCTGCTACTTCGATTGTTCTCAGTGGCGCTAAATGGTGGGGTATGGGTCCGTGCACACTACACTTTCGAATGATTGTGGCGTTTGAGCATCTACGCCACACTTGTTTGCATTTTGAGATTCGAACTGCTTTTAAGGTTGAGCGCAAGGTTTGAAGTTGTTTCAAAGATGAGCTATAATCTGCTATTCGACTCGGAAGCCAGTCAACGATAGGGAGCACACTGTCACAACCACCGTCTGGACGCTCTCGATGGCCCTGTCCTCCAACAGACTAACGCAAGTAAAACACATGTCTTGCATAAGTTCATGAGTATAATGCACAGCCTCCGACTAAGTCTCGCAGTCTCAGACAATATACACCCTGTATCGGATATCATACCACTCCAGTATTGCTCTGTCATGTGCTCTTTATATTCCAAGTAATCAGAGAGAGTTGCACTTCAATTGCATTCAAGATGGACATTTCTGCGAGTTTCAGATCTATAGTTTAAAAAAAAAAGTCAACCTCGCATGCATATTGGATTGCATTCTAAGCGCCGCATACTTCTGGGTCTTGCATACAATAGCTGGAGGATGCTTAAAACGAACATTGAAACATACTTTGAGCAGAAAGCAACTTCATCAACCTCGACAACTTTCTTGGGATCAATAGCAATGATAACGACCTCCTTCAGCGAGACGTGTTGACCTTCCCTGTGTCATTGTGCATATATAGATCCAAGCTTGTAATTGTATGCCTCAGAAAAGCTACGATTTGTTCATTTCCACAGGGCTCAGTATACAAGCGCGAATAAAAGTTCAAGATGTACAGGCCTCCCCATAAAACCTCAATGTCATATTCAGCGGTCCCATGGTTGTTCAATCGATGTGATGAGAGTGGGTTTTGGCATTTGTCCCTCCTACAGACTAGACTTTGAGACAGTTGTGCCATGAGCGTAAAATGGATGGTCTACCGATACAACAGTGCTTCCACTTCCTCTGCGATCGCCAGACTACTTGTGAGCCCTGGGCTCTCTATTGCCAGAAGATTTACAAACCCTTCATATCCTTCTTCTTTCACGATATAGAAGTCTTGAAAATCCTTCCCACTTGTCGCTGCTAACCTTCCTAGCTTCGGTCGAATCCCAACATAGTCCGGCGCAATAGCCGATCGGTCAATGCCGGGGAGATACGTTTGAATGTCATCGATCGCAGCAAGCAGATTCTTGCTGTTGGGCGTGTAATCAGTCGGTGAATCAGTCCACTCCACATCCGGCCCGAAGCGTACGCGCCCGCCCATGTCGAGCGTGAGATGTGTACCTAAGCCGCCATGACCTGGGACGGGAGCGGGGTAGATCAGTGTATTTGGTTTGGGGTGTGAAGATGAATAACTGAAGTAGCTTCCCTTCGCGTAGAAAGCTTTTCGGTGTCGAGAAGGAGGGAGAATCATATTTGAGATTGCGACAGCGTAGAGACCAGCAGAGTTAATTAGGGTTTCGGCTGTGATGGTTGCTTCTTCACCGTCTGGAGACCGTGTTGTTATTTCCCACCCGCCTCTGCCGGAGTCGATAGGAGAGATGCGAACCACAGTACTTTGGAATGCGCAAACCCCGTCGTTGTTCTCGAAATCGCCCTCAAGAAATTGCATCAAACTATGCGAATCCACAATTCCTGTAGATGAGCTCTCGAGTACACCTGCCTTTGCGCGGACATCAGGTTCCTGTTCTTTTGCTTCTTTGGCAGAGAGAAAGCGCGTAGGTACGCCAATGCAAGAGGCGAACTCGTGGATTTTTGAGATTGCATCGAATTGAGTGGTGTCCTGGGCCACTATCCATTTCCCGGTATTTCGGTGTGGGATGGAGTGCTTTTTGCAAAGGCTGTAGAGCATCTCCTTGCCTCTGAGACAGAGTTTGGTTTTCAGGGATGATGGGCCGTAGTAGAGGCCCGCGTGTATAACCTGCCGGTTGTCAATATGTGTATCAAGATCCAGGCAAGTCGAAACGACTAGAACAATGAAGATTGGTGCTCACGCTACCTCGCTATTCCTTGAACTTGTTTCTGTGCCAGCAGATCCATGTTTCTCGATCAGGACGGTCGATGTGCCATCTCTTTCTTGCAGCTTCCGTGCAACAGCTAGTCCAACTACGCCACCACCAATGACAGCATGTGTGAAATCTGCATCTCGCTTTGCACTGGTGGAGAATGGTCGCCTTGTAACTGCCCTCAAAGTAGCATTGGAAACGACCCGCGTGGAAATCATGATGGCGTACTACGGTTTTGCAAGTTCGGCAAGTACTCGTCGCCTGTAAGACGAGACAAAACGTACAGCAATTAAATCCCAACGTTGATAAAGCAGTGAAGCAGATAAGAATAATTCAATTATCGATACTTATCAAGTAGCTGTCGCCTTTAATTTGAGGTGACGTTACGCAATTAGTTTCCGCCGCTAACTTGTTGAGCTTTAGCTGGATATTGCTACTCGACCTTCGTGATAAAGAAGATAGTATACTTTCAAATTTGAGTTCACGGTCGTGTATTCGGCTATTTTGGGTTTTGCAAGTCAGTTCTTCCACCAACTGAGACTTTTGCAAATCTGAGTTAGTTACGTCATCGGCAATCGCGTCTCCGACTCATCCCACCATAGCAACATCACGACTCTACAGCTTAAAATCTCGACGATTGTCCCCCAACACGGCCTTTCTCGCAACAAATCAGGATACTGGGCTGTTTCTATTCAAAGATAGACATCATGGCCAGCAAAAGCAAAGCTCGTGTAACCGCCTTCACCGATCTACCCTCTAGCGAAGCCAAATGGGTCAAACTGCAAAAGATCGACTACATTGACGCCAAAGGCACTTCCCGTGTTTGGGAGGTTGCTTCACGCAAAACTCGAGGCAAAGCAGGCATCGATGCGGTAGCGATGGGCAACATCATTTACCACCCCAGCAAACCACCCTCAACAATTGTAGTACTGCAATTCCGCCCCCCTGTGGACGCAACAACTGTGGAATGGCCCGCCGGACTCATCGATGCTAATGAGCAGCCCGAAGAAGCTGCGGTCAGGGAGTTGTATGAGGAAACAGGGTACCGTGGGAAGGTTATCAGTACGAGTCCGGCAGTGGCGGCGGATCCAGGTATGACAAATGCGAACATGTGTTTGTGTATGATGGAGGTGCATCTGAAAGAGGGAGAGCCAGAGCCAGAGCAACATTTGGATGAAGGGGAGGATATTCTGAGAGTCAATGTGCCGTTGGCCGAGCTTTATGACAGGTTGGAGGGGTGGGCAAAAGAGGGCTTTGTTATTGCAGCTAAATTGTATCACTGGGCCGCGGGAGTCCAGTATGCCATAAACCATCCTGAGTTGTTTAGGAAGCTGGAGCAACCGGGTGCTGGGGCTTGACTGGAATGTCTCTCATAGCGAACGCCAGCTTTCTTAGTCCTCTAGAACAACTCTACTGTTGCTAGTTATTACATTTTACTCGCTTAGTAGTTTGGCGAGACACGTTAATATCTATAGAAGACAGCAGAGATGTTTAGAATAAACCGAGTATTCCGGGAAAGCCAATAGAAATCTAGACATTATTTTGCAGTACAGTTATGAGCCAATGAAGGGGAGGCTCTAGTTCCCGTACAGCTAGCACTTCTTAGGTTGACAGTATCAAGTCGCGTGTGAAAGAGACACATACAGACGTAAATTATTCATTGGAGTTAGTAGATAGACTTCTGAACATTAAGAAAAGGTTATTTCCCCAGGCTCTTCACATATACACCCAAACAGCGTCCAAAAATGATGATAGTGAGTGAACCAGTCATGATCTACAAAGTCGTACCCAACCAAGCGAAACCACACCACCGCCCACATACCACTGGATGGATAAAAATATATGTACATTAAGGTGGTAATGTAAGGGGTTGCAGCACGTTGGTCGCTCAAACGCCAATGACCCTGATCTAAGCAAGGAACGCGAAAAGCCAGACCGCAGTTGAATGATTAGAAACGCCATCGCCCCATATTCAGATTTTGATGCGTAGATGCGAAAGTAAATTGTCGATCAAAAAGAAAGGTCGCATTTACTTGCGTTCCTTAGTGAGGCGCTTGCGCTTCGAATCTGTTGAGTCGCTTCTGCTGTGGCCAAGTGGGGCGGGCGATACGTCACGCATCAAGCTGCTGCTCTGAGGTTGATGCATTTCGTAGCCGAGGTCATCGCCTGGTGCGCTCCTGACGTAGCTTTCCTGTGCGAGAGGGCTGCGTCCCTGCCGGGTGGAGCCATTAGAGTCGCGGTTATTTTGCTGGCTGTACGCAGCTTTTGGAGCAGCGAGTTCATTCTGGCCGTACTCGGCGGACAGCGGCGATGTGTTGCTCTGGTTGCGGTATTGCTGAGGCCTTTGTTGTTGTTGCTTGTCGTAAACAGAATCGCTGGAGAGGGAGTCAACAGACTCGGTGTAGCCACCCTTGCCGACTTCGTAGGGCCCTTGCTGACGATGTTCCTCGAAGAAAGCACCGCCAGCTGGCTTCTGAGTTTGCTGGGTCTTGTGGTAGATGCGGGCATCCTCAGGATCCATGAAACTTTCGACACGGCGGGGCATGTAGACGGAATTGTTGGCGGAAGTACCAGAGGTGAACGAGTCCATGGATGAGCGGGGGTGCAGAGGAACATGGGGAGCGTTGGGGTCGCGAGGCGCCATGTTGGGGAAAGTAAGACCAGAATCGTTGCCTTGCTGGTACCAGCCGTTGGGCAACCTCTCCGCAGCAGCGAAGCGACCCTCCATGTCGGCGGTGGGCTGTAGAGGAACGGGACCGGGGCGGTTCTTTTGAGCTTCAGCGGCAGCCTTGAAGGTCTCGGGTACAACGTTGAGGTCATCGCCCTGAGCCTCGGCCTGCTCGATAGCCTGCTGGGGGGTAACCTTGGCGTCGGCAGTACCAGCATCGGCACGAGGTCCTCCCCAGGTACGTTGACCAGCAGTGAAGATACCATAGACCATGTACACCCAGTTGAAGAAGGGGTTCACAACGAACATGAGGGGGTAGAGCATGACCTTGTAACGACCGAGCTTAGCACCGAAGTAGATCATGAGAAGCCAGTTGAGTCCAAGAGAAATGGCAATGAAACCGACGGGTAGGTTAGCAATCTTCTGCGAAGTAGTGATAAGAGAGAGGACCAAGATGAAGAAAAGCAGAGCGGTGGTACGAATAGTGTTCTGCATGAAACGAACGATCAGCAGAATGGGGTAGCGCTTCCACAGACGAATATCTGTCAACATGCAGACTTCGTTGGTGATGAAACCCAAGAACCAGCGGCGACGCTGCTTGAGTAGCGATGTGTATGTTTGCACAGCTTCAGTTTTGCAGAAAGCTCCAGTGTTCATCTGGATCTGGTATCGCTCCTGGGCGCCAATCATGAACAAGTGAGTCAACCAACGGTCCTCACCCAGATGGCACTTGCCGTAGTCAAAGAGGTCGTCACACTGCTCAGCCTTGTCGGCGAAGTAGTATTTCGCCATCTTACGGAAAGCAGAGAATCGAAGCATAGTAAGAGCACCGGGAAGACAGGTGACGGCGCCGCAACCAGACTCGACCGATCGCTCGAAAAGCTGGCCGTGAATGTACTCCATATCTTGAAGCAGAGTGATGAGCGAATTCTTCTCTGTGGTAGAAGTGATGACACCAGTCTGGGCCAACATGTTCTTCTTGGAGCCAGGCTTGAGTTCCATTTCATACATGAAGTTCTGAATGCAGGACTTGTCGAGGATACAATCAGAGTCGATGAAGAGCACGAACAAGTTATCGTTGCGCTTGAGGTACTCGGTGTAGATCTTGTCGATGAGCTTGAAAGTCCTCTTCTGGCAGTGACGCTTACCGCCGTGGGGGAAACGGGAGATGGTGATACGGCAGCTACGGTAGATGACATCGATAGACTTGGGGTACGAGTCAAGGGTGAGGGGTACACCAAGCTTCTCGATAGTGTTCAGGTAGAGTTCGTCTTCCTGGTCTCCGTCGAAGGACAAGAAGATGTGCAAGCAGGAAGGCGGGTACTCGCAGTCGACGAGAGAATCGCACGTTCGCAGAAGAATCTCCGGGATTTCCTTGTAGCAGGGCATGACGATGACGACCTTGGGCGCCGAAGCCTCGTCAAGTACGGTTTTGATTCTCCTAGCGCGACCAACAGAGTGGGTGACAAGTTGGTAAACGCAGAACAACCACGGGATTGTCAGGAGACCAGCAAACGACCAGAAAGCGAACCACTGAAGGAAATCGACCATCTCCTGGGGGAAGTACTTGACGACCTGAGGAGGCAGAGGAAGCGTGACAACCATGATGGGCAAGAAGATAGCACTGGCAGAGTTAGCAATCGATCTGGCGTAACGGGAACGCGACTTCACTAACCGAAGACAGAAGAAGAGAATACCGAAGAAGATGGCCAAGAGACGGATACTCATGGATTCGGCCTTTTGGAAAACCTTGACCAGACAGTACAAGAACGCGGCAACCCAGAGGAACCATTCAAGCAGAGCAGCAAGCATGACGCCGCCAACAATGGCTACGTAGACGATCTGTTGCCGTTAGCTTTATTACCCCATTCCAAAACACATCTTGACTTACGTCTTTGACCGGCCATGGGTCGTCGATGTCTGGAATACCGTTGGAATCTGTCCTAGCCACAAGGGCCCGAACAATGGGTCCCATTTGGTCCCACATGATAAAGAAGTATTAAAGCGTATATGTTCGTTTCGAGGTCGTAATGTGAGATAAAGCGAGTGTGGGCAGAAAGCTCTAGCTTAACCTGCCAAACGGGTGTAGGTAGCCGCTCGGTAAGACGGGGTTCTGGAACACACTGAGTGCGTGCGGGACGGCAGTCGACTAAAAACCACCTTCACGAGTTGAAAGGCGAATGCGGTATGAGGCAATTGAGTTGCTCAAGGTGGTCCCAGGGCGGTGGACAGCTGTACAGGTGACACAGCGCACGCTCACAGGACGTGTCGTCGCACAGCGCTAGAGAATCGAGGCAGGAACCGATGGTGTAGACGAGAAGATGCAGTCCCAAAAAAGACAGACGCTGATTCAGCTGGCAATAAAGTCGGCGTCGACGATATTGGGGGGGGAGATGCCACGTCTTGTTTGGCGGGTAGATGTACCTCCTAGAACAGGCAGGCAAACGAGTGTGAGGGGGTCAAAGCGAGAAAGAAGCGAGCTGTTCAGTACAGTGTCATCACAGATGCTGCAAGCAAGGGAACAAGCTGCACGTTGTGTGGGAAGTTGCATCTGGAAGAGGGAAGGGAATTTACTGCGCGAGGGGGTTGGGTTGGTTTGTACGGGCACGAAAGCGCGGAAACGCTAGGGCCCACCGCAGACTTCACCAAAAGTGTCATCGTGCCTCTGGGCATAGTGAAGTCTGCACAAATGTACGCGATCGTCACAGGGGACTCCCAACTGAATTGGGTAAGCAAGCCGCCTCCCCCTCTCCAAACAGAGGGCTTGACACAGATGCGCTCGGTGTAACTGGCTGACAATGCGTGCATGCCCCACGCCAGCGAGACCTAATACAGCTTCGTAAGTTATTTTAGGACGACGCCTCCATGCGCCGTCTGCCGTTGGGTGTGTGAGGTCTGCAGTCCTCCTAGTTTCTTGGTTTCGCGATGCTCCTGATCGTCCGTGTTTTGGCCTTTATTCTTTGTTTCTTTGTTGCAGAGTGGTAGTCTAGAGGCTCCATGCTGTCCTGGAGCCAGCGGCTATAGAGGCAGCAGGATTAACAGAGTAATGTGCAGCCCCCCTTAGTGACATGGTAAACCTGATGCTGTACCATGTGTGCTCACTGCTTCATACGTTCTAATGGCATCATGGCGCGCAGGAATTTCGCCTTCCTTGCCGCCTCTCCGCTGCGAGTTTCATTGCCAAGGATGCAGTTTCATCGCTGACATAATGTCGCTTATCCAATCACGCCGTACGTGCACCTCTGCCATCACCGCACTGGTCTCCTCTCTCGGCTTTCAAGCTTCGCGACAGGGGCTTGTTGTCACCCGTCACCAATCTCAATACGAGCGGACGGGGCAGCACGCCTGTCTTCTCCTTTTCTTCTTCGGCGCCGCCACAGAAACGCTAAGAAGAGCTAAGAAAAAAGTAACACGAGCAGTCGGTGGAGACTTGCCAGAGGGCCCGCACCTCCACGAAGCACAGTGTCCTCAACATCGAGTGATGAGACAATATGACATGACCTCCCGGTCGAACGGCCTCTTACCGTGGCACGGGGTTCCACTACCTGCGAGCCTCAACACTCATTGTTGTATTTTCAGGCTTTTCAGCCTCTGCACTCAGCTTCCAGAACATCGTTTACGGGCCAGCCGTTCCGCGAGGCTCAGCAGACGGCTGGCAATCGATAAACAGGACATGTCGTTCCCGCTGGCTCGGGATCTGGTCGTGCGTGTTCAAATCTGCCGATCTCTTCGGTACGGGATACACTGTGTTGCAACCGTATTTCCGTGAATAGCATCGAAGATCTGCACTCTTGGCAGATGCGCTGCAAGGCTGAAAATTGAGGCCGACACCAGTCCTTGCGCATATACTCTACCTTTATCGCCCTCGTTACCTGTCAAAATCGCCTTCCGCTAATTGTGTTTCAACTGTGCACATGAGTCGTAGCTGTGTGTATATCCATAGCGCTTACGCCCCCCTCCCCCCCCGCTGGTGTTAGGGCCGCGGCAAATCTAAGCTTACCGTTTTACCCCTGAACCGCAGCTCGACATCGTTCAAACTATAGAAAATCAAGACCACAAGTCTGCTTGTATGGTCCACTCACAAACAACTGCCTTTAAGGCGTCAATCTGGCAAATGAATAGGCGCATGGTCTGCGAATGGAGCTCAAATTTTGGTATTAGGCGCGCCATGTTCGCTCCGTATTGCCCCTTTAACGAGACCTTCGGCTGGAATGCATTTCGCGGGCGATTGGAACGGCCAAGGATTGCTGTAGGGAATGGCAGTCAAGCAACGGACGAGACTCAAGCGCCCCTTTTCGCTTTGTGGTAATTTCCTCAAACTACCAGAACCGCCTATGCTGTGTGGAGCGCCTTGCAGGAACAAGTTCAAAGTACTTTTACAGATTGCTTGACGTTGCCTTGCAGTCATCGTGGCTGGCTGGCTGACTTCTGCACTCGATGCCAGCCCATCAACAACGCCGCATCCCAATGCCCTGCATGTACGCGCCGTTGGTAACGAAAACTTTGTTCAGACCCCAGGTTGCGTACTCTCCTCTCCAGGTCCTCCCCAGGCCCTCCCCTACTGTGTCGGATCAATATATCGCAAGTTCTATGGTCATTGAAAAAGCATCGAGTGCGCGTGAATTAGCGCGGCCAGGCACAGAGTGAAAATAGCGTGGCCTTTTGCAGATATCTTGCAAGAAAAATTCAAATGCAACAACAATAACAACAATAAAAACAATAATAATAATAACAATAATAACAACAACAACAGCGTGGTTGAGTGCAACAAGAAGCTTATGTTTTGGTCAACAGTGCATGGAGATCGAACACTGTATTATGTAGCGAGGTTTGAGCACCCAACTCAATCACGTCTGCTTAGTCACGCAGTTGCGGCGAAATGACGCTACCCTCCCAATGGGGAAAGAACGAGGTTGAACTGTTCCTGCAGACGAACTTCAAACAACCATCAACTTGTACAACCGTGTGAACACTTCGCCTTGCTTTGCTGCTGTTTTGCAAACAAGATTGCTTCGTCGTGAGCTTGACCGCGCTGCGCTTCGACCCAATGCACGCAGAAGTCGCGCCTAATATAGCTCCGATATTCCATGTGCGCGTATCATAGCCGACCCGTGCTATCAATACCCGCCCCTCCACTACTGAGGGACTACCTACTTCACCATGGAAAGGTCCAGGAAGCGTACGTGTAGCTCTTTGTAGGAGCTACAGGTTACTAACAGCAAGAAGGAGAGCTTCGTGAACTCAACTTTCGAGCGTGGGACGGCGAGCAAGGTCAGTAGCAACGTGCGCCTCCACCAGCCCTCGCACTCATCCGTTACACAGATGTTTTCCCTGTGCAGGGCTCACTCGACTCATCCATGAAGAAAAATACTGCATTCATCAAACGTCTCCGAACTGCCATCAACGCGTCCTCCCAGTCCCAATTTCTCCAAGAGATCCGCACCCTGTCCCTCCACAAGTACCTCTCTGAGATCATCTCGGCATGTTACGAAGGTCTTTGCAAGCTCAAGACTCCTGGTGAGATTGCGACCGGTGTCGAGATAGTCAGTGCGCTGCACCAACGCTTTGGTCCTACCGAGTTTACTGGATATATTGGCTGGTACATTGGAAGGGGACTTGCGACACCAGATAAGGCACACTTGAAGACGCTGCCACAAGAAGTCCGTGACCGAGAAGAGAAGGAGCGTCTGGCTCGTCAACGTGTGCTCCTGCGCCTAGCCACCGAACTTTGGCTAGTCGGTGTCTTGCGAAGTCTGGACGATGTTGCTCGACCCGAAGAGGCGGCCAAGAACAAGGACAATGGAAAGCTTGTGGAAGGGTCTACCAAGACCAGGACACGCACTGAGAATGCTGACTCAGAGCCATTTCCTCTAGAAGTGCTGAAGGATATGCTGGGTCACGACCGCGAGCATGTTAACCTACCGCTGGTCGTTATCTTTGTCAAAGCTTTTGCTTGGGATATTCTTGGGGCCAGTACGTCTTCCGTAGAGGGTCGCAAGACGGTCAATGAAGACGGCACAACCAGCACAGACAAGAACGAAGATACATCCGCTACAGAGGACGACGACCAGTCTAACAAGGATCCGCCTATCATTCCCGCTGAGCTACAACAACGATTCAAAAACATCCTCACTCGCTATTTCGAGGATGTAAAAGCACATTTGCTACGGGACCAGAAGCACCTGGCATCTCAAGGCCGTAAGAATGCTGAGGCATACGTAAAGTCTGGGGAAGTTTTCGAAGACCGACAGGCAAGCTATGAGAAGCAACTGAAGGCACAAGAGCGACTGGTCGCCAATGCTCAGGTCATGGCCGATGCACTGGGAGTAGACATGCCTGACCTGAAAGAGAAGGACAATGGCGCAAGTGCCGGAGATGGTTCCATCGGTCTGATCAAGGCTGGGGAGTACCTGCGTGGCCGCAGTGACGGACCAGGGATTTGGGAGGATGAGGACGAGCGCCGCTTCTACGAAAACCTGATCGACTTGAAAGACCGAGTCCCTGGTATTCTGCTCGAAGAGGCTAAGAAGAAAAAGGTCGACACGGACGAACAGGTTGGAAAGCGAATTGAAACGAAGGCAGATGTGACCGAGAAAGAAATTGCAGAGACCGTGAAGGTTGCAGATTCCGATGAGCAGTCCACCGCAATTGCGAACAAGTCGGTTGGCACGCAAGTGGATGCAGTTCTAGCCCGTCTGCCCGAGCTGAATACCAAGGACGCAGTAGACCAGACCGCAATCGACTTCTGCTTCCTCAATTCAAAGGCGTCACGCAACCGTCTTATCAAGGCTGTCCAGGATATCCCCAAAGGTCGATCCGATCTGTTGCCGATCTATTCGAGACTGGTTGCAACACTTGGCAAGTACATGCCCGATGTGGCCCAGGGTCTAGTGTCTTATTTGGATGATGAATTCCGAAGCCTGCAGCGCCGCAAATCCAAAGACTTTCTGGGACAAGTGCGGACTCAGAACGTACGCTATCTTGCAGAATTAACAAAGTTCGGCGTTGTCCCGGAACACGTTATATTCCACTGTCTGAAGGTCAGCCTGGACGACTTCTCGAGAATGAATATTGAGATCATCTGCAACCTGCTCGAGAATTGCGGACGATACCTCCTCCGAAACCCTGATACATCGCCACGCATGGCCTCGTTCCTCGAAACGCTACAGCGCAAGAAGGGCGCCCAAGTCCTTGGTCAGCAGGAGCGCATGCTCATCGAGAATGCGATCTACTATGTCAATCCACCAGAGCGTGCAGCTATCGAGCAAAAAGAGAGAACACCGGTCGAGCTGTTCTTACGTAAAATCATGTACCAAGACCTCACTCGCCGCACTCTAGACAAAACAGTCAAGCAAATTCGCAAGATGCACTGGGAAGAGGAAGAGGTTGTCAATTTTCTACACAAGATCTTCTCGAAACCTGGTAAAATCAAATACAGCAACATCCACCTGTTAGCTGTCATTCTCGGTACGATCCACCGTTACCACCAGGACTTTGCCATCGCCGTCATTGACGATCTCTTGGAGTCTATCACGTTTGGTCTTGAGCTGAACGACTTCAAGTTCAACCAGCGCAGAATCGCAGAGGTTAAGTTCCTTGGCGAATTGTACATTTACCGACTTGTTGACTCACCTCTCATCTTTGATACTCTTTACAAGCTGCTTAACTACGGATGGCAGGGTGGGTACGCTCGCCCAAACTTGTACAATCCGTTGGACCCTCCAGACGACTACTTCCGTATTCGCTTAGTCTGCAGCCTGCTTGAGACATGTGGCATGTACTACGACAAGGGCGCAGCGAAGAAGAAGCTCGACTTCTTTCTGACCTACCTACAATACTACGTCTGCATTAAAGAAGCATTGCCGATGGATGTAGAGTTCATTGTGCAAGATGCTTATGCTCTTGTGCGACCACAGTGGAAGCTGATCACTGATCCGGACGAAGCGTCTCGCGTGTTTGGAGAGGCTGTTAAGCAGAATTACCAGACAACATCGACCGACAAGCCTCCTGAGCCCGAAGACGAGGACGAATCCGCTTCGGACGATGATATTGACGGCCCTGAGGATGACGACATGGTCGTGCCGGAAGGCGAAGACAAGTCGTCTGACGAGGACGAGGACGACGATGACGAGGACGAGCCTGACAAACAGAATATATCCGATGATGAGGAAGAGCATATTGTTGTGACACGTCAAGAGGAAGAGCGCGATCCTGAAGCTGAGGCTGAATTCGACCGAGAGCTTGCCAAGTTAATGTCAGAGAGCGCGGATTCTCGCAAGTATGATCGCAAACCAGTATTCGACGTGCCTCTGCCGATGCGCCGTGCGCGCGAAGCGACTGTCAATTCAGAGGACGGCGTCAACGAGGCTCCCGTTTCGATTCCACCATCTAACACAGTCAAATTCTCCCTCCTCAGCAAGCGTGGCAACAAAACGCAGACACGATCTATCGACCTACCCTCTGACTCGACCTTCGCTGTTGCCATGCGTAACAAGCAACAGGCCGAGAAGGAGGAGCAACAGCGTATCAAGAGCCTCGTTCTGAACTACAACGAGGCCCGTGATGACGTTGACGACACTGGTGAATCACCACTTTCCTACACCCTCTCGCCTAATACCAATAGAAAACGTACTGATACTCAGCAAGGTCTGGACAAGACCCCGAATCCGTATGCACAGCCGCGTCTCGACAAAGCCGGTAACAACCGCAGCAATCAGCGTGCTAGGAAACTGCAGCTTAGCGACGTCAATTGGTATGGCCCCCCCTCGTCTTTCCAGCAGAGATGTGTTGCGAAGCCGTCTACGTTGGCTGCGTCGAATCCGTAGAAGGTCGATCAGAGCCGACGTGACAGCTTTTACACTCCGCCCTCTCGCAAGTAGTTTCGGCGTTCGCCTTGATTATTTCGCTGTTCTTTCGACACTTTTATCGACACGGCTAACCATGAGGCCCGCTATGGGCGACTGATGCGCAGGACTTGATCATATAATACGATGCTACAGACAGCACGCACAACGATACATCCTTGAGCCATGACAATTGCTTTTTGACTTCTGACAAGCCACGCTAAGCGTGTAGTAGGAAGCATTGGGGCGAGGCCCCTTTACGACCCTGCGATTGAGTTGAGCAGATGCAAGGTGCCTGGCCCCGCGTCCGTCAATGTGACGCCCAAGCTACTGTTTCGACGACCGCGCAGTCATCCGCAGTTCGCTAATCGACGGAGATGCAAGCAATCGTAGTGATATGGAAGGTTGGGCAAAGGTAGTCACAGCTGGTGCCTTCACTCACATCTACATTGGCTTGGGGACGACAAAAACACAGAGGCATGCAGGGCATACGATCCATTCTTCTACCGTGGCATGTTGCTGCCCTTTTACTGCAATCGATCACAGTCTTTACCGACATGTAACGTGCACGCATGCTTATGAAGACTTGATTACGGGTGTCTTTGGTCTTTTTGCAATGGCTGAAAGGAGCCGCAGTGACAAAGTTCATGTTTCTCATTTCATACCAGCGTGGTCTTCTAGCCACCAGGGGGCCGTCATATCACTGCGGTATCCCAGTACCAACTCTACAGCCTCACATGCAGGCGTCGGCGCAACATGCATCAAGATTTTCGGCCAACCCCACATCGTTTGCGAAAAATCAGATATGTGTCTCGCTTAGAAAGCCTTTGGGTTTGGATTTTCAATGTTTCAAGTATAATAATAACATTAATTTTTCAAACAATATCCAAAGTTGTAGCGCAACCACCAGCTCTTCAGTTGAGTTGATCCTCCGTGGCGCAATTGGCTAGCGCGTCTGACTGTTATCCGCATTACTCGCTTGATTGCACATCAGGAGGTTGAAAGTTCGAGCCTTTCCGGGGGAGATAACAAAAGTTTTTTTTTGTAATTTACATGACACTCTCTCAAAGGGTCAAATAGATTGTTTGGCAGTGTTCTGTTTTTGGTCGAAAAGATCACAGTCCTATGACATTATCGGTCTCGGCCAGATTTGGATGAAATGGATATTGTTAGGATAGCCTATTGTTACTTCGAGCGCACTGTTACAATCTCATCTTACACGGAAACTACAGGGGAAGACGGACGATTGAATATGTGGTTGAAATTATTCGGCTTCATTCACTATTGATGGTCATGACACTACCAGCGCACCTCCAGCTTTCACCTGTGCTGTTACCAGATGGGCATCAATATATCGTTCCTGTGGATGATTATCTGATGAATATATATATTTCTCCAGGTGTGCTTTTGCTCAAACAACAATCGACCATTGCTGGGATCAAGTTTTCTTTGCTTTCCTGGGACTTGGTTATCGAAATATTGGCACGGTGTCCTCGGAGCAATGGGATTATCAGTTGGCGCCGCTCTTCCTGTAAAGGGTCAGCAATGTCATGTATAGAACTGCATGAGGGAGTTGCTTCTAGTTGTTCGAATTCTCCATCTGACACTCACAATCTTATGCAACTAGACTCGCAACATGTCACAGTCGACTGCGTCATCCCAGCAGTAGGGGCTCTTAGACTTCCTCCCGAAGTGCTATTCTCCACTGACACTACACGTGCCTGGCTTGTCCTCGTGCTTTACTAGTGTCCTTGCCAACCTGGTATCTGCAATGTCTATCAGTGATCGAGGTACATTGATTGCATATGTGGCTTCTGAGCACAACTTCAAACCACTTGCATTTTCAATATGCACTATCTGATCACAACGGACCTCCCATTCAATTGGTACGGGCGTTGCCAAAACCAAATTTCGCTCTATAGGGTAATATGAGATACCCGGGGAAAAGGGACGAACGGCCGGCAGGAAGTGAACAGTTGGACAGTCTACATTGAAGCGCAAAACCAGTAACCATTTGGCCGTGTAGTTTTTGGGGGAAAAGAAGTCTGATCATTGTGTAGATCACCTGGCCAAACATTGTTGGATATTGCGAGACTTCGTAGCAGGCCTTTGCTCGTACACTTTTTTTTTTGGGGGGGGGGGGGGATGGAAAGATGGTGCAGAGCATAACAGAGACGCCGCTGGCTTATCACCTCGTCATATGTATCAACTCTATACTACCAGCGAACGATACAAAAACTGAGCTCAAAAATAGACTTTTATTCTTTTTGTGATGGAGTTGTATGTCGGGATTGTACTTTAACGAGATACTAAAGTTCAAGTTGGATTTGTAGTAGACGACGCGTCGCCTCCAGGGACATTCGTAACCCAGTTGTAAAGTACACCAGGCTCAGAATTCCAGACGGCGAGGTAGTGGTCTCTTTTAAGAAAGACAGTGAAGAGCGGCTTCGTCCCAGACGATGCTTGTCTAGTCTTCACCGCCCTGCTTCACATCTTGTTCGACCGCTCGGAGCTTGTTGTGACGTTTACCTCTTGTTCATGCATGCTCTCAGTTAGAAAGAAAAAAATATATATATATCGCAACAAAATTATCAATGAGACAAAATGTATAGGAGTCAGTAGTCGAAATAGGCAAGCTAGGGCCATGCGAAGTGTGACTACCTGAATAATATTGTAGGTGGTTATGCTGTTTCATGGATCAACAATTTGATTGAAATTAAGTCTTAAGGGCTCATTGTATTATTGACCTGTAGCAATGTCTACAATACTTCACATAGTCGCTTCGTTTTGATCGCCACTCAGCCCACTTCACTCACCGTGCCTTCTCATCATCAATCTGCCGCCTCAAGTCCTCCAACACTTCAATCCTTCTTTGCAGGTGACTTTCCAGTCCGTCAACCTGCTCCTTAACTGTATCGATTTCCTCTCTTATACCGCCTAGGCCCTTCACCGCACCACCCTCATCGTTATCAAGATCTCTCAACACACTCCTCTTGTAATCAAGCAGCAACTCTAACTCCCTCTTCACCAATGCGGGTGTGCTGTCCTTACTCCGTCCATGCCGTCTGTTCTGTGCTTCTTTTTCGACATCGGCGATCTTAGACTCAAGCTCCTTAAGCTGCTTTTTAAGACGCACCTCCTCCCAGTCCTCAGTTGTGCGGCCGCCAAAATCTGTCCCCTTTGCTCGCGCGCCATAGTTTGCTGCACGGTCTCCGACGCCGAGGCGCGTCAGGTATGCGTCGCCGAACTTTGCTTTTCGGCCTGTGCTGGTGTTCTCGTCATTGCTGGTTGCCCAGCGATTTGACCCAGCGTGGTTGACGTCGTAGTCAATGTGTGCCTTTTCGAAGCTTGCTCTTAAGCTCGGGGGAACAGAGCGAGGAACGCGGTACCCTTCGCTACGTTGGTTGAGGATGTGGAGGAATGCGAGGGTTGCATCTTTGCCTACGCTCTCACGCGCCTTGGGGTTGACAAGGTTCCATGCAAATCGCACGTCGCTGTCAGGTACGTTATCGAGCGAATCGAAGAGCCCAGATAGAGAGTCGAAGGATATGTTGCCATGGCTATCGCGGTTCGCAGTGTAGATTTCTTCGTACTTGTTCTTGTCGCCCGGACTCATGTACCAATCGAAACCGTCCCGTAGCCCCGGTGTATCGTCTTCATCCTCCACACTCTCGAATGCTGCCTGCGAGCCAGAGAGTGCACGAGTGGCTTGGACAAGATGTGCTTTCGATTCCGGGACGAGCCAGTCAGGCAGGGACTGTGGGACATCGGAGGAGACGCCGTTGATGAGGTCAAAAATGAGGCGCATCGCCACGCAAAATTCTTCAAAGTCGAGCTTGCCGTCGTTGTCCACATCTGCGAGGTCCCATACTCGTTCTAATTGGTCGTCTCGAAGGTGCGAGTTCTTGAGCACGGGAGCTGCCTGAGCGCCGTCCAGGTGAGTGCCTCCATTCGACAAGGAACTGAAGATCTCCCAGTACTTCTCGATTTCATCTTGTTCGATGCGATTTGGTGGCATGGCGGGCGA
Organism: Leptosphaerulina australis; assembly: GCA_026120165.1. NCBI lineage: Eukaryota > Fungi > Ascomycota > Dothideomycetes > Pleosporales > Didymellaceae > Leptosphaerulina > Leptosphaerulina australis. The sequence goes on from JALRMI010000020.1 coordinate 78,380, forward strand.
TGTACGTTGTTGAAGCCAGCTTGGAGTTGGGTTGGGCTGGGTTGTAGCTGCGGAGGCCGCGGCGAAGCTCGGACGGGGTTGGCTCGACAGGGGCAATGACGCGTTATCCAGTTCAGACATCAGTTTAACACCAATACACAGTGACGTGGTAGCATAGTCTCAAATTACTATATAGTCTCCATCATTATTTGTACAATTGAAGCCAGATCCAATGCAATTTCACTCCGACCTAGCAAAATCCTTTACAGGTCCCCAACGTTTTCCTATATAATGCGCCGAGAAAGAAGGAGCGACTATCTGCAGAGATCTTAGTTCCGCCAAAGTGACATGTCAAATATACAATAAAACACCATAAATGCAAATGCGTCCAAAGACCGCACCTAGTCTCACCCCATCATGGCGAGCTCAGAGTCGATGGTCTGGTTGAGGAAGATCTTCCTCTCGCCAGTAAGCTGCGTCTGCAGCCTCTGCTCAGCGAGTGCCACGAGCTGCTTCTTTGTCATAGAGTCAAGGTCACCCTCGTTCAAGCATGTTCGGACCACCTGGATGATGGTTGCATCACTGGGACCGTTCATCATGCTCTGGAAGTTAACTGTGCTGCCAGGGCGCGATTGCCCGTACCCAAGGGGACTGCGTCCGCGGATGGGCGGTGTGGAAGCCATGAGGTTGTCTGAGCTCTGGAAGCCACCTACACTTGGTCGATTGCCGTACGGCGATGCATCGTACTGGTCGCTCATGCCGCCCATAGACATGAGTCGGCTCTGATGAGGGTTTTGGTGAGGGTGGTCTTGATAGCGTGAGAGGTTCGAGTAAGTTGACTGGCGTGTCTGCATACCCTGGAAAGGTCCCGGTGACTGAGGTGGCATATGAGAGATGTGATGCATGTTGGACATGATGGTAGAGGCGGGCTTGACCGACGAGTAGATGGATTGCATGTCGTTCATCTCGTATGTGTCGTCTTCGTAAGCACTGAAGCCACCCTTCTCAGAGGTCTGACCGGGAAGACCACGACGACCAGGAAGCTCATTCCGCTCAGCGTACTCGTCCCATCGCATCATGGGAATAGACTTGGGGTCGAAGCCCTCATCTTCCGTAAGCACAGCCTTCTTGTTGCCCTTCTCGCCGATAACGACACGAGTGTTACCCCACGAGAAATCATCCTGCTTCCAGAAAGAGTAGAGGGGGAGAACCAGGGAGTAGATAGGGAAAGCCAGAAGGTAGATCAACATCCATCCAATGTGTTGCCACTGACGCTTGATGATGAAAATCAAAGCTTGCAGACCATAGACACCAGCAAGCATGATAATCGAGATCATGGGGAACTGGCCAGTGCCGGAAGAAACCGCGTAGATCAGATACACGAGGTACGCGCAGATGGAAGGGAGAACAAGGGTACCGAACAGATCGATGAAGACGACGAAACGCATAGAGAAACAGCAGAAACCGCAGAGATCCTTGAGGAAGACAAGTTCAGCCAGGTTGTGAATGGTCGAGTTGATCCAGCGACGCCTCTGCGAAAGCAGGATACTCCATGTCTCTGGGGCAGCCGTAAGAGCGTAGGCATCAGGGATGAACTTGTAAGACATATTGGGGAAATGCTTTGTCATCAAAGTGGTAAGGTAACGATCCTCACCAAGCGAAAGCAGGTTCTTCTTGTGTAAGGTATCAACAACACAGTCAGCGTAGTCCTTGATAACCTTATCAGAGATGATGAGCGGCTTGCCCTTGTCAGCTGTTCGTAGACGGTACATGCAGAAACTAGAACTGTTAGCAGATTTCGAGATATGGTGGAGAGTAAGCTTACCATCCGGGCAAACAGGTGACACTGCCGAAAAGACTCTCGAAGGCCTTAGCAAGGTGATGGGAAATATAGTACTCATAAACCTGAATCATTGTCCACCAAGACTTTTCCTCGTTTTCCAAACTTGTCTCACCACAGATACCGGCGATCTTGGAGTCATTGGCGCAGCTTGCTACGAGACGGTTGAGAGCATCGGGTCTGACCATGGTATCGGCGTCAACCATGAGGAGGTATTCGTAAAGTTCTGGATCCACACCAATGATGTTGTTGATCTGGTGGAACATTTCCAATTCAAGAGGGTTCATCTGGGCACGGTGGTGGACACGGTTGAGGAAGCTCATGAGCAGAATCTGAGAGTCACGCTTACCACGGTTGCCGGGTTTGCTCTTGGACTGCTCTGACTCCTTGCCCATCTTAACGACGACAATGTACGGAACAACGTTTCCTTCGAACTCGTAAAGACCAGAGTAGACTTTGCCGTAGTTGAGCTGCTGACTGCCCTCACCAACAGACCAGAACGGAAGAGCGGGAGGGTCGACTTTGGGGTCCACACCGAGGATGTCCAGTACGATCTTAGGTGTCGGGCGATCATTACCACCTCCAACAATCATTCCGTCGCAGACAACGCAAATAAGCTTACGCTTGTTGTCATAGGCAAGGGCAGTGAGAGAGTCGAGTCCCTTTCGAATGTGGTCCTCTCCTTCTGTGTATGCAGGGACCTGGCAAATAACGAACTTGTCCTGGTTGGCAGGGCGCTTGCGCGATCCAAGTTGCAGAGCAGCCAAAAACTTGATAACGATAACGGAACAAAGTATGATAGTGACAGCGAGCAAGATGTAGTCGTTGACACGGCACTTGGCGGTCTTGCGGAAGTCGGTCTTACCAACATAGAAGGTGTTCTTAAGGCACTGAAGGTGCCAGGCCTGGTTGGTGGAGTTCAGGTTGTTCTCAAAATCTTCCTTGAGATCGGTGCCAGCCTTGCTCTTGACGAGGTCAGTGAACTTGGAATCAAGGAACTGGTACTCTGCGCCGTCGTTGTTCACATCAAGGGTCTTGAAGTAGTCCGTCAGGTCGTACACATCGTCGCCGAAGGTGAACCACATGTGGTTCAGGTCCTCGCCTTCATCCTCAATTTTCTTCTTATCCCAGACGAGGTCGCCCTTGCGAAACTCTTTTATGGCAGGAAGGAACACGTTCGGGTACCAGTCTTCCTTCTTCAAGGCAGCGCTGTCAGCCAGGTTGGTCTGTGTTCCAGACTTGTGAACACCCAAAGAGTTGGTGATGGTGGTGTTTGATGTCAAGTACAACTGACGATTACGTGTAGTGTCCTCGATCAGATTGGGACAGGCTAGGTACAGTGGCGGCATAATATAAGGATCCATATCGAAACCGGCGAATTCAATCATGTTGGTGCGGGAGGCTTCGGTGTTGGAGTCGCTGTGTTGCTTCTTCCAGAAAGAAGAGAGATCGTAGACTACACCGTGATGACTGACAAAATAGTCATCCTGGCCCTGGTGCCCTGCAACTTCGCTGCGACTCCAAACCTTGTCTTTGTTGGGACACAGGAGCTTTCCGAAAGCGACAATGTAGAATACGATGGCTCCGTTGAGAAGAAGGATAAGCAGGACCAGGACGAACTTTTCTCTCCAGGCCATACGAACATCTGGGCGTTTCATACGACCGACCCACTGCAGAAGAGGTGATGGTATGAAGAACGTTACTGTCCAGACAAAGGCAACCCACATACGTCGAGTGGCCGTGATAGGCTGCTCAGTGACCATGGAGTTACCGCCAGTTTCAGCATCGTAGTAAGTGACACCCTTGCTTTCATCACCCTTGGAGCCGAGACCGTAGTCACCAGCTGCGGTCATAGGTACGGTGGCTGTTGTGGGAGCCACAGACTTCGCATCTGCGGGCAGGGCTAGGCTGGGTGTGCTCTGGAAAGGGTTCTGAGGCTGCTGTTCCGGAAGAGGTGGGAAGAAGCCGCTGCCTGCCATGCTGGGAGGTGCCTGTGCAGGGTAGCTGTTCTCAAGGCCACCGGCTCCAACCATACCACCCAGCATGCCTGCGTTCATGCTCTGGTTGCCGTTCATCTGCTCAAGCTGGGACTCTGCCTCCCACCACGTGCCCTCTCTCATCCATATGCGCTCATTGCCAACAACCACTTCGCCGTTGCTCCAACCACGTTGTAGCGTCCAATTTGTAATGCCATCCTTGCCATCCATGCAGCCGAGAGCCGCGTAGCGCTCGTAGAACTCGTGCACATCAAAGTCGGCGGTAAAGTCGAGGTATCGGTTGCGGCGGTTTGCCCACTCAGGCAGACGCCACTCACGAAGTTGGCGCGAGACAACTCCAGCTTGCCAAGTGGAGTTGAGATCTTGCGTCACGGAGCTGGGGATAACATCAGTGGGGTGAATGGCCAGCTGGAACCAAACACGGCTGCTGGCCACAGTCATGGGCAAGTCGAGACGGTTGTGCTTGCCCAACACGATGCCGCTCTGAGGTACGGGGTAGAGAAGATCCCTGATGAAGTTGCCCTCTTCGACGTCGACAGCGATTTTATCGAGCACAGCTTCGCGCTTCTCGAGCTCGGACTCGTGCTCGCGCAACGCGGCGCCCTCGATTCCAAGGTCGGCCTCACAACTCTGAACAGCGTCCCTCATGCTCTCGAGCACAGAGTTACCTGCTGGTGCAATCTGAACACCATCAACCTTCATCTCGGCATTGATGCCCTCTGTGTCATCGAAGACGGTTCGAAGAGCAATAGCCTTGCCAACAGCACGGCTCGGAACCTCGACGACTGTGATGTTCACAAGATCCATACCGTCGACTTCCGATTCGGGCGTCATAACACCAGGCTGACTTCCATCACTGTCATTCGAGGAGAAGCCAGCACGGGCCTTCCTGATGTCGTTCTTGATCGTGGCGTTGGCTTGTGTGAGGACGTAGTCAACAATGGCTTCGTAGATGCCTCCAATGGCAATCTCTCGCTCATTTGAGCCGAGCTGCTGTTTGAACACTTCCGGGGAGATGTCAAGAAGCGAGCCACAGTCCTGGCACGCTGCATCCAACTTCTCTTCGTCCAGGAAGTAATCCAGCGTGTTACCCAACTTTAGCAATGCGGCGAGGGAGCTGATCACATCGCGCAGCTTTTGTCCCTTGATGCCGATATTCTTGAGGTTACTACGGAAGTCCTCAGCGGCAGCAGCATCGTCGGCGTCGGGGAGGAAAGAGGGAGGGTCGTATGTGCCAGAGCGACTGAGAAGAGAGTACTTGTCGAGAGACTGGATGTCGAGGATATCCCTTTCTTGCTTGCTAGCTGAACTTGAATTCAGATAGTAGAAGACATCGAATGCACGGTAGCCGGCATGTGCAGGAACCTGGAGGAGGCCTTGCCTTGTGTCAAGACCGGCGGTGGATAGTTTGATCTGTGCGCCTCTGCACTCGCCAAGGATATCGATCGTGAAGACCGCCGCGAGGGCAGAGTAGCGTGGTAAAGAGGGGTTCTGCGGCGTGACGCAGTGTGTGAAAGGCTTGAGGGCCTCGAGCGCAACATAGAAGCTATCTGGCAGGGACACGGGTAGCCCTGAGATTGTAGGTGCGAACAATGAGGGGGTAGACTCGTGAAGCGAACTACGACAAGTTAGTATCATAAACATCAAAACGACAATGGCGAGAAAAAACTAACCCCAACAAGACAGTGCCGTCCTCGACTCTTCGACGGGCGTGCTCGTACGCCTTTCTGACGAGCTCGAGATCGACAGTGCCACCGATGCGGCCATTCTCCATGGTCTTAGCATTGACCCATGTGTTGACGACCAAACTTGTGCTTGGCTCCAGACTGTAGGGCATGCCATTCTTGTATGCCGAATTCAGAGTATTCAACAACGTGGTAGTTGACATCTGCGTGTTGGAGGTGGCAGCACGCGGTGCATTCGTCGATGCAGTCGAGTAGACCGACATGCGCGAGTTGTTGACGAAGCTCATCGTAGTGGTTGGAGGCTGGTCGCCCCTTCCGTATACAACAGCGTAGTGGAACCCTCAAAGGTTGGGGTATGCGGTCGTTGCAGACCGTGGAATAGAAGTAACGAGTGTCAGTAGCGATTGAGTTCTGTCTCCTTGCCCTGGATGGCTGGAACGGTGTTGAGTTATCGTGGGTGTGGAGGGATAGGCCGCGTTGCCTTCACCAAACCTAACGAAGAGTAGTATTAAACGATAGTGAGTAAAAAAAAAAGAAGAATCGCACACACGCTCGACGACAAGACTCTTCGAACGAAGATACAGAGGAGTGGTAATGTTTGTTGGCTTCAGGGCGACTTTCTCCATTCCTCAGCGCGCCGGGGGGGCTGCACTTCATCCAACTCAGGCAAGGCGCGCCCGTATTATTACACCTGTTTAGTCATGTAATGACGCACCCACCCATTACGGTCCTGTACGGGTCGATGCTCTAAACCCATCCCCAAGCTTCCAAACATGGATGTCAAGTTCTGAGCCTGTCGCCACTAGGAGCTGGGACCTCGTCCGATTGATCGATACGTGCGCTGGAGCAGCAAAGTGGCGTGTGAACAAACCCCCTATTTTTAGCTTGGTTTGTTGTTCACGCTGGCTGCGGCTCTTAAGAGGAGGCGCTGACCTTTCAACACTCATGCGATGTTACGGATGTGCATGAGGAGAGCATGTTTTTTTTTTTCTTGGGCAGCGTTCTTCTGAGGCTAGGTATCGATAAGGCGAAGATTCCATGGTTGACAGAAATTAGAGCGATCGTCTCCGCTAGGATCACAGTGGGCTACGGGAGAAGCCAACTACGATAATGAGTGCAAATCATAATGTAGGCCACCAACCTCCCCTTCATCTTGTCACCTAAATTGCCTCCCCAAATGCTTAAATTGGCCACCGCTGCCCGCTCATGCTTAAGCAATCTGATACATTCTGACAGAAGATCTGACGTCAAGGATAGGTGGTCTCTTTTCGGAACGCCGTTTCATGCTTGTCGTTCAATAAATGCTGTTGCTCCCCACCAAGGCCCCCATTCGTATTGCCCCATTACATGCTGAAATCACGCGCGCTCAGCCTCTGCGTCTCGAAAATCTTTTTTTTTTGGGATGCTTACACGAGCAGCAGCTGACTGTAGATGTTGATAATGAACATCTGGCGCACTGTCACTAGTATGGCCTGCATATAGACTATCCAGTGGTGCACTTGGTGTTTGTTGATGTGCTTGGGAGAGGAGAGAACGCGCAATCGCTACGCACCAAGCATGCATGAAAGAAGTGCAACGTTGATTGTTCCCCTCCCCAAAGATGCTAGGCTAGAGCAGACCGTTGGCTCTGATGCAAAGACGGGTCGAGATCAGAGCCCGCAGCTTTGAGCAGAAGAAGACTCGTAATACAGAGGAAACAACATCCCGAACATATTGACGTCGAGTCACCTCGTAGTGCAGCGCTCGTTCTACCGTGTCGTTGTGCTCCAAGAGACAGGCTGAGGTTGCTTCCGCCGCCCGACAGCAGCTGCTGCGTGCCCTCAGTGCTCATCAATCAGCAGGGTAAAGGACCCAAGGTGGAGCTGTGAAGTATATTCGGAGCGGCAATAGGGGGGATCTGCAAAAAGGGGCTGCAAAAATAGATAGATTACGCTCACTCAAGTTTCCTAGTCAACACAGACCAACAGGCGGCGGCGGGCGATGGCTGCGAGAAGACGAGCTAGAATCCCAGCAGCCCCATCATTTTGAGCAGACAGCCATCCAACCCCTTTGCTGCTGCCAACGGCCATCCAGCTGTATTTTCCTTCGTTTTAGGACTTTCACCACATTCGCTGATAACTAATTGTATTTTTTCGCACAGCACAGCAACTCGCACCGAGCGTGTTGTCTCTCCTGAGCTTGCTGCACTCCAGCTGTACATAATCTCGGTACCATACCAGGGCACGACCATATATCCTCGCCTCAACATCCGGCAGGACACCTGTCGCCGCAATAGTCAACCGCCACACGGCACACGGTCGCTCCTGTTTGACAACTTCACTCGCTCCACGGTCCCACAGGGACGCGTTCATTGATGACAATGGCTGTCAATCCGCTACAGCAGCCGTCGCTGGCACTGCTGCCGCAGCACCAGCAAACCGATACAGGACTGACTTCTGCGCTTGCTAGTCGATTCCATGCCCACATGCCCACAGCGACGCTATCATCGCATGCCATAATCTCACTCAACACGTACACAGACCCCAGCCGTGGAGTCGACGGCGGTGAGGATGGAAGCGCTGTTCAGGCCGCCAAGGACCTTGCTCACAGAGCATACATGCGGTTGGGGCAGCGATCAGAAGACCAGGCTGTTGTGTTTCTGTGAGTTGCTTCGTTCGGCTTTCTCTCTGCCTATCCGTCAAGCTAACATTGTTGTAGGGGTGAAACCGGCGCTGGAAAGACTACGATTCGAGGTCACATGTTGAGAGAGTTCCTCCGGTATTCGGCTACACCATTGTCGAAGAAGATTGAACACGCCAACTTCGTCTTCGAAGCTTTTACGACGACCAAGTCCCTCACTACGCCATCTGCCTCAAAGTCTGGTCTTCTGCTCGAACTGCAATACAACACCTCGACCTCAAACCATGCAACCCTGCTTGGCGCACAGTACCTCGCCCACCGTTTAGAGCGCAGCAGGCTCGCATCAGTCCCCACCGGAGAACGCAACTACCATGTGCTCTACTACCTTCTCTCTGGCACCAGCCCTGCTGAGAAGAAGCACCTGTATCTTGACAATGTCGGTAATGATCCCGCGGGCACCCGCACATCGCTCGGCGCGAACAAGAGGTGGCGATACTTGGGTCACCCAACACAGCTGAAGGTTGGCATCGATGATGCCGCCGGCTTCCAAGAGTTCAAGACGGCACTTCGCAAGCTTGAGTTTGGCAAGGACAGCATCGCTGGCATTTGCGAGATCATGGCCACCATCTTGCACCTTGGCCAGCTCGAGTTCGAGACTGGCCAGTCGACAACTCCTTCTGCCGACGACAGTGGAGGCTACTCACACGAGGGCGGTGAGACGATCACGATCGTGAAGAACAAGGAATGCTTGGTCCCGATCGCTCAATTCTTGGGTGTAACCATCAGCGAGCTCGAGGAGAGTTTGCGATACAAGTCAAAGACACTGTACCGAGAGCGCGTCACAGTCATGCTGGACCCCAAGGGCGCCCGCGCAAACGCTGATGAGCTTGCTCGCTCACTGTACTCTCTCCTCGTGACCTATGTTATTGAGCAGGCCAACTCTAGGATCTCCAGCTCGAACGACCAGCTCACCAACACAGTCAGCCTTGTCGATTTCCCTGGCTTCGCTACATCATCTGGAACCGGGTCTTCGTTGGATCAACTGCTCAATAACGCTGCCAACGAGTCGCTCATGACTTTCTGCCAAGAGAGTTTCTTCCAGCGTCAGATTCAGGAAATGGAAGCAGAGGAAATTAGCCTGCCTCCACTCCAGTTCTATGACAGCTCTGAGGCCAAGACTGGCCTTCTCAAGTCCGGAAATGGCCTTTTGAGCATCCTCGACGACCAGATGCGTCGCGGCAAGACAGACATGCAGTTCCTTGAAGCCATCCGCAAGCGATTCGATGGAAAGAACCAATCCATTCTTCCAGGTAGTCTGACTGTCGTACAACCTGGTAGCAACTTCCCTACCCCCAACACCTCCCCGTCCTTTACTGTCCGCCATTACGCCGGCGATGTCGACTATAGTGTCGAGGGCTTGATAGAGGAGAATGCAGACACTGTTTCTGGTAACATGATGCAATTGCTGCAGTCTTCTCAAGCACCATTTGTCCAACAACTGTTTGGTCAAGATGTCCTTCAAAAGATCTCCCACCCTAAAGAGAAGTCTGCTATCGTCCAGGCCTCGGTCAGTTCCAAACCCACGCGTATGCCCAGCATGGCACGCCGCAAAACAGAGAAGACTGGGCGATTCGGCCGTCAGCTAAATGTCTTCGACGAGGAAGTCTTGAGCGATACCGAGAGCAACGTCTCGGGTTCTAGAAAGAACGGTGATTCTTCAAAGTCGAAGCAAACGGGAGCTGCCGGGCAATTTGTCAGTGCACTGAAGGTTATCGAGAATCAGCTCCGCAAAGCCAACCCCTACTTTGTGTTTTGCTTGAAGCCGAACGATCGCCGCATTGCCAACCAGTTTGACAGTAGGTGTGTTCGCCAACAACTGCAAGCGTACAGTATCCCCGAGCTTAGCCAGAGGCTCCGTGTGGCAGATTACAGTATTTTCTTGCCTTTCGCCGAGTTTTTGGGCCTTGCACAAACCGACATGGCCATTGTAGGCAGCGAGAAAGAGAAGGTCGAGATGATCCTGGACAGCAAGCCCTGGCGCGAGAATGAAGTTCGCGTCGGTACCACTGGTGTGTTCCTCAGCGAGAGGTGCTGGCTCGAGGTTGCCCAGATCGCCGACATGCCACCTACTGCACGTGGTTTCACTGCCTCAGAAGATAACCTTTTGACCCCTGAAGCTGGCCGGTCTTTCGGTGACGCCCGTGCGGGTCTCCTCTCGACCCCTGGAGGCGGCGAATACTATAATGACAAAGGAGGCAACTACTTCGGTAGCAGGGATATCGATGCCCGCTCCGAAGCACCTTCTGGCGTCACTGGTGACATGTTCCATGGTCTAGAACAGCACAACGTTATCGATGAGAAGGTGGACAGCGACAAAATGGAGGAAGTCGACGTCGTTCCTGTATCTGGCAGTCGTAAGAGATGGGTCTTCCTCGTATATGCGCTCACCTGGTTCATCCCTGACTTCCTGATTCGTGTGCTTGGGCGGATACCACGTAAAGATGTGCGGATGGCTTGGCGTGAGAAGCTCGCCATCAACATGCTTATTTGGCTTAGCTGCGCATCGGTCATCTTCCTCATGATCGGATTTCCTATGCTGATCTGTCCTACCCAGCACGTGTACTCGACTGCGGAGTTGACGTCGTTCAATGGCGAGGATGGTGCCGCATCCTACGTTGCTATCCGCGGTATCGTTTACAATCTTGGCGATTTTATTCCTGTCCATTATCCCAACATTGTTCCGGCAAAGAGTCTCGAGAAGTACGCTGGCAAGGACGCGACGAACCTATTCCCTGTCCAAGTGTCAGCGCTATGTGCCGGCATTGACGGTAGTGTCCACCCAGGTGTTCAGCTGAACTACAGGACCTCGAACTACAGTGAGGCAGCGAACAATGTCATCAGCACTACCGATCAGAACGCCAAATACCACGACTTCCGCTGGCAGACAAACGACTCCCGTCCGGACTGGTGGTATGAGCAGCAAGTCTTCCTGAAAGCCAACTACATGAAGGGACGCGTCGGTTACAGCCCTACCTATCTGAAGACTCTGGCTTCTAAGCAAAATGCAATTGCATACATGAACAACAAGGTGTACGATCTGTCGACATATCTGACTGGAGGCCGTAGCGTACTCTATCCCCCTGGTGAGGAGCCGGCAGCGGAGACGCCAAACGTCGACTTCATGGATGAAAGCCTGCTTGACATCTTCCGTGTCCAAGCTGGCAAGGATATCAGCAAGTACTGGGACAACCTCAAGCTGGACGCGACCAAGAAGAGGAACATGCAGGTCTGCCTTGACAATCTATTCTATGTTGGTGATCTCGACACTAGGAGCTCCGCCAAGTGCCTCTTCGCCAAATACTTCCTACTCGCGATTTCAATTCTCTTAGTCAGTGTTATCGGTTTCAAATTCTTTGCTGCTCTTCAGTTCGGCGGCAAGACAATGCCTGAAAACATCGACAAGTTTATTATCGCTACGGTCCCTGCTTACACTGAGGATGAAGAGTCACTCCGCCGTGCTATCGACTCCGCAGCCAGGATGAAGTATGACGACAAGCGCAAACTGCTTGTCATCATCTGTGATGGTATGATTATTGGTCAAGGAAACGATAAGCCCACTCCTCGCATTGTCCTCGACATTCTTGGTGTGCCGGAGGCAACAGATCCCGATCCGCTCAGCTTTGAGAGTTTAGGAGAAGGCCAAAAGCAGCACAACATGGGCAAGTGCTACTCAGGTCTTTATGAGGTGCAAGGTCACATCGTACCTTTCTTGGTTGTTGTCAAGGTTGGCAAGCCTTCCGAGGTTTCCAAGCCTGGTAATCGTGGCAAGCGTGATTCGCAAATCGTCCTTATGAGGTTCCTGAACCGCGTTCACTACAACCTACCTATGAGCCCCCTCGAGCTCGAGATGCACCATCAGATCCGAAACATTATTGGTGTGAACCCGACTTTCTACGAGTTCTTGCTTCAGATTGACGCCGATACTTCCGTTGCTCCTGACGCAGCCACTCGATTCGTTGCCGCTTTCCTTAATGACACTCGCCTTATCGCCATTTGTGGTGAGACTGCTTTGTCCAACGCTAAATCTTCCTTCACCACCATGATGCAGGTCTACGAGTACTTCATTTCTCACAACCTGACTAAGGCGTTCGAGAGTTTGTTCGGCTCTGTCACCTGTCTTCCGGGTTGTTTTACCATGTATCGCATCCGCGCTGCCGAGACTGGAAAACCTCTCTTCGTCAGCAAAGAAGTTGTGGAGGCTTACCAGGAGATCCGCGTCGATACATTGCATACAAAGAACTTACTGCACCTTGGTGAAGATCGTTACCTGACGACCTTGCTTATCAAGTTCCACTCCAAGTACAAGACAAAGTATACGATGCGAGCAAAGGCCTGGACTGTAGCGCCTGACAGTTGGTCTGTTTTCATGTCCCAACGTCGTCGATGGATCAACTCCACAGTGCACAATCTCGTCGAGCTCATTCCTCTTCAGCAACTCTGTGGTTTCTGCTGCTTCAGTATGCGCTTCATTGTCTTCCTGGATTTGATCTCAACGGTTGTACAGCCAGTCATCGTCGTTTATATCGGTTATCTTGTCTACTCCATGGTTTGGACCCCAGACATCGTTCCCATCACAGCCTTCATTCTATTGGGAGCCATTTATGGTCTACAAGCAATCATCTTCATTGTTCGTCGCAAGTGGGAGATGATCGGTTGGATGCTCATCTACGTCGTTGCTACTCCGGTTTTCGCCTTTGGTCTCCCACTGTACGCTTTCTGGCATATGGACGATTTCTCCTGGGGTAACACTCGTGTTGTCACTGGTGAGAAGGGCCAGAAGGTTGTAGTCTCAGATGAAGGCAAATTCGATCCCGCAAGCATCCCCAAGAAGAGGTGGGAAGAGTACCAAGCGGAGATGTGGGAACAGCACACCATCAGAGATGATCAGTCAGTTGTCTCAGGCTACACGTACGCTACCAAGAAACCATTCGGCGCTGGTTCTGTCGTCGGGTCCGAATACGGTGGCATGCCACCATCCAGGTCTATGTCACACCTCGACATTCCTCGCTACGGTAACCACTCGCGGATGAGTCTGGCTCCCAGTGGTTACGGAGGTGACAGCATGGAGATGGCGCATCTGCCGAGCGATGATGAAATCCTGAACCAGATCAAGGTCATCCTGGCCAACTCTGACCTCATGGCAGTCACTAAAAAATCTGTCAAGCAGCAGCTCGAACAAATGTAAGTTGACTCACAAGTATCTTGATTCCGATCGATTGCTAACCATGTCTCAGTTTCGGATGCGATCTTACACTTAAGAAAGCCTATATCGGTGAAGCCGTCGAACAGCTACTCATCAACGGCCAACTGCATTAGTAGAGCAGTTAAGATTTTCTCTTATCGGCGCGATGACGGCCTGCCCATGCTTCACGACTCGACTCTTTTCAGCCCCACATTGACATGGCGGGCATGTATCTCAAATATCATTACTATTTAACTCAGCTTTCGGAAGCAGTCCGTTCATATTGTAGGAAGGGGCACCGGTGGCCGGTCGCGGCGTTGACTCTGTTTTATATTTGAATTTGTCGCATTTGTTGCGCCCATAATTGTTGATTTTTGCATGGGAAGGGGTAAAATAACGGAATGCAATAGGACGCAAGAATCAAGAGAGGTTATAAGTTTGATCACATTACATCGGTCTTTTATATGTGTGTATTGTGACCTGTTCTTTAATTTCCGAGGGCATCGAAACCACTACTACACGAACAAAATAAACCTGGAGTGCATAACCTTACATGTTATGGTGGGAATGCACGTGTTTGTTACGGTTCGTCATCTCACGGTCGAGATGTGCCAATCCCCAATGAGATAAGCGGTATCTTGCACATTATCTGTATGTGCCCCATTGTGCAGCAATCTAGAGACAGGAATCAGAATACATTTGCTTTGTTTTTACTTCCATACCACCGTACAGAAGCCTACCAACAGTTATACTTCGTATCGATCTTTGCAAAACACTCAACAATGTCACTCTCCTCAATAGACTTCAACATCTCAGCAGAAAGTCCCCTCTTCGCATCTTCATATCGGCACCCAGTATCCAACATAAACTCACGGGCTAGCTTATGATACTTCGCTTTCACAACCTCCAGCTTCCTACGTTCTGCGTTGATAAGGTCAACATGTTTTTTCTTTTTATGATTTTTTCTTAGATCATCTTCGTGCTGCTCGATTCTTCTCACTGATGCCATCATTTGGCTTTCATACCGGTCCATGGTGCCTTTCACCTCTGCGCACTTTTTCTCCCATGCAAGTATGGCAGTTGTATCTTGTCGCACTTGGATGAGACCTGCTGACATATTGGAAGCTTTCCGTCAGGAAGAACCGAATTCCAAGTTGGCTTAGGCGTATGTTGATGCGTGAAAAGGTGTCTATATTATAGATAGTTTGTCAGGGTTCCATGACCAACGGTGGAAGACAATTGCCATATTCACAGTACTGGCTTATCAGGCAATCCTTGTTCAAAGGATAAGCATAAGACCACGCAAGCTTCGGAACGTAGCTGTTGTGAAGCGATATGTAACATTCAGTGTACAGTAGACTATTTGTTCTCAACCCCTGCAAGGCCATCACTGTCGAACCACAGGTGCGATCTCTACAGTATTGCCATTGTTAGCATCTGACCCGTACAGTTCTTGGTTCCATAGACTCGAGTGAATTCTTTGTGCCTCCAAAGCCCTTCCATACAGTACGCCAGTCTCAAGCACTTTCCTAAACATGCGTCTGCCTTCTTCAATGCTAGAGATAATGCCAAACCTGACACTTGAACTGCCTATTCTGTCAGACTGCTCCGGGACCGTGTTTGCGGGTATCATTTTAGCATCCGAGTATCTAGCCCTTGTAGGTTGAATTCTGGACTTGGAGACTGATGCCTGTAAGTTAGCCTGCCATCACTGTATATAGTCTGCATGTATCCATGAAAAGGTAACATTCAAGAGTAAAGTAATGAGAATCCAGTAGTATGCGAATATTTTCAAGCACCATTCAGATGAAGGTGCACATATTTGTGATACTGATGAACCAAGTTCAAGGGTGGACGCTAAATTAGCGTCAAATTCAACAGGGACCGTGGACACAACGCGCCGCCATGGCTAGCGATCCTCATCTTTAAACAAACGCCAGCAACAACGTATCCTATCGCCGCTTCAATTTATCGTCAACAACAGCCTCTTCCACTGTGAATCAAAACCATATTAACTCAAGCATCGCAAAAATAGCTAACCTGACAGACACACGGATCACCCTTTCGTTAGCTCGACACGTCCCAGTTTGGAGCAGGAAATTGACGTCATGAGAATACTCAGGATTCAAAAAGAAATCGTGACAATCCTTCATCCTCCAGCTTGTTGCAACAAACCAATTGGCCAACTAATCTACACTGTGTTCTCACCTGCATTTGTGTAGTATGTTTTCGAAAGCTCTCCTGCTGGCCACCCCGGCGCTGGCGGTTCCAACATTCTTCAATGACCAGGCGCAAATGCCAATTCAGCCTCTCGATCACTCTCAGGGCTACCAATTCGATCCTCTTCTGCACTTGCCTGGAATTTCGCCCTACTTTGATGCTGTCGGTTTTGGCCTCGAACACTCCGCACCCTCGGGCTGCAATGTTACCGCTGCGTCGTACATCGTCCGTCACGGTGCTATTTACGCGAACGACGCAGAGTACGAAGAGTTTATCAAGCCTTTCCTCTGGAAGCTTGAAAAACATCGTGATGGCCAGTGGTCAGGGCCACTGGCTTTCATGGCGAAGTGGCAGTCACCCATCCTTGAAGACAAGCTCGAAGATCTGACACCGTCTGGCGCTGTTGACGCTGCACGAGTTGGTGAGCATCTGCTCAACCGCTACCCACACCTTGTGCCCAACACCCAGCGCATTCTCGCTGACAAGAAGTCTCGTACGTACGACACGGCGAAGAATTTTATCAAGGCATTTCCCCACAATGACACCATCGAGATCGTCCAGGTCACCGCAAATGTGAATGGTTCTATGGAGAGCCTTATCCCCCATAAATCTTGTGATAATTTTTCCAAGGCGCCGGGTGCGAAGGAACAGGGCAAGTTCATTAAGATCTATGGTAAGAGCATCGCAAAGCGTCTTGCGCCGTATATGCCTTTCGAAATGACGCCCTTTGATGTTGTCGGCCTTCAGCAGTTGTGCGGCTATGAGAGCGCCATAAACGGCAAGCGCTCTGAGATCTGCGCAGTCTTCACTGATGCAGAGTGGATGGCTTATGAGTACTCTTGGGACCTAAAGTATGCGTACATGGTCGGTCCATTGAATCCTCTGTCACCTTACCTTGGTTTCCCCTGGTTGCAGGCGCAGTCGGAGATCTTCCAGAATATCGAAAAGCACAACATTCCCGGTGAGGCTTGGCCTGAGGACCAGCGCTTCTTTCTTTCTTTCACACATCGTGAAGTTCCTCCTTTTGTTGCAACTGCTTTGGGCTTGTTCAACTCCTCCTCAGGAGCAATAGAGGAGTTCCCTACTGATCACATCAATGTATGTACTTGCCTATATGAAATCTCTACATCTACTAAAATCAGCTCAGTGGACACGTGCCTGGCGCATGGCCGACCTAATTCCATTCCTTGGCCATGTTGGCATGGAGAAAATGACTTGCGATCGTGGTGCCGTCTCCGGTGATGGACCCGGCGAGTTCATCCGCTTCATTGCGAACACGGCACCGAGACCGATTCCCGACTGCCAGGATGGACCTGGTGCTAGTTGTCGATTTGAAGATTTCCGCAAGCTGATCGGAAAGGGCGCGGAGAAACATAAGGATTTCCATAAGGTGTGTGATAAAAAAGGTGGAAAAGGAAAAGGCAAGCATGAATAGATAAGCTGCATGAGCATTTTCGTATAAGTATTCCATTAATGTTTAAAATTATGTCATTCAATGAATAACGATCGAACCAGCATACGCCATCGACAGTCATGATCTCTAGCTATTGGCTGCGCGGGCCAGAATGTTTAGGCAGACGCTTGATGTATGTGTCTTCTATTTCCGAATTTGTGAGGGTGCGCTGAGATGGGAAACTGATTACACTATCCCATTCAAAATTCATGTTTTGTTTGTTTTTCGTTGTCCGCCCCCCCCCCCCCCCCATCCCACCCAAAAAGTCATGCGACTGAGCATCCCAAGCGCCAGTCGTGGTGTAATGATGTACGGTTGTGATGTCCTTCGTGGACTGCTCAGAGGAATGAAAAGGTAGTTCTCGGCAAGTCTTTGTTCCCTACTGCTGTCAAGCTAATGTTATTTGGTGAATCGAAACCAATTGCAACTGCTTCCCCAAGTGCATTTACAGACATGCTGGCAAAGCACCTCAACCTGGTACGCCTCCATCAACTGCTAGGATTCACGAAAATTATCCACTGCATCGAGAATACCAATATTTCCGACCCCATAAGTGTCTGGAATCAAGATCTAGTCATGGAAGGGAGCTGAAGATCACAAAGGACATTCATTAGCCTGACAGAACACGGGCATGAACAAAGAACCTCCATCTGTGCTGAACTATCCTACTGGCGCTTTAGTGAGGACTATCCAATCATGACATTTCTCGAATGCACGCCTAGGGCCATACCCCGTGACTGCTTTACAGGCACATCAACTTTGAAACCTCAGGCTATACTTGTACATAGAACAATACGCTCGTACATGAGACCAAATATTAACACTACTCCTACTGACACAATCGTTTTAGACATTATCACAAGCATCGTGTCAGTTCTATTTCTTACTAGCCTAGAGTTGTCCAGGGGTTGTTGAGACTGCATCGCTTATTCTGACGATTCTCGCAGGTCATGGACGTGGAGCGACGACCGGATGTCAAATATCTCCAGAACATGCAATGGATGGACTGTCGAAGCACGTCAATGCTCCAACTGTACTACAGATCTGTATCCACGGCGGCTCAGTTGACAGAGTGCAACACGGTTAAGGATTCACGGTTGTGCATCAAAGGTTGCTTACGTGAAATAGGCCAGGCTGGCTCGATCCTTTTAGGGTTTCAAGACTAACATATTACATCGCAATGCTTTACTTTATTGCAAGACCATGCAGCTCAAGATGTGAGCAATTCCATCTTTCCAATAAGTCTCGACATACTCAATATGTACTGTGGATCTGTCTATAAATACTTCGCATACGCCAAGCTGAAGTGCGTCAATTATGAAAAATGACATTCCAAAAAGAAGAAAAAAAAAATAAGCAGGGCCAAAAAATCACTGCCTCAATTAGTTCTGCAGTCACTGTTTAGCTTGTTTTTTGGCCATTTATGCCCTGTTTCATCCCAATGCTGCATCTGATTAGCCCACATGCCTTCCGTTTTACCTTGGGACGCAATACTTACTGTGAAATTAGGATTCGTATAAGCATTGATGTGATCCTTGATATACTGTGTCGTTTCAAAGCCTGGCGGGTCGCATGTGACCAGCTTTTCCTCATCCTTTTTCTGATACCACCTGACATAGTCAATCCTCATGACTGCCGGAAACTTCAGTTGCTCCCAATCGATCCAGGTCCACGAGTTGCTGATTCCAAGATTGAGGATGAGACTCATAGGTTCTTCGCTCACTTGACGCGCCTGGATGTTGCCATTTGGTCCAATAGCCCGCCCATCCATCATGAACATGGTCTGATCGCCAACTTTCCAGCTAATGTAAGCGTCTTTGCCTTCTCCAGGTACGTACTCGAATGAATAGCGTTGGTATTGTCGCCCATCGAACCAGTTTTTATTCAGGTTCGTTGTTGCGGATATAGCCTGTTGGTACGGCCCACCAGTATATCCGTTGTACCAACTCACGCTGTAGTCAGGAAAAGCAGTGAAGTTATAGTTGGGATACCAGTAGACATCGAAAGGGGCGACTTGGAAGGACTGTGTCGCGATAGGCATATTTTGCGGTGAATACGTAGCCCCGGCTTCCATAATGTCGATTTCAGGCGCGCCTCGGCCAGTACCAGGAGTTGGATGGTCTTCACCAGGGCAGGTGCACGATGAGAGGCGCTGGCCTGGAAGATTGGAGAGACCATCAGAGGAGGACTGATTTGGAGTGATTCCAACATCGCAAGCTTGGTAAGTGTATGGCCACATGCCATCAGTTGTCGAAAGATAACCAGGACGACCTAGGTTGCCCATCGTCCAGGCGCCTGGCCACATGCCCGGTATACCGGCTGGACCCGGCAGAGATACCGAAACTTCAAAGATACCGCCCTTGAAACAGAGATGATTCCAGCTATTCAGCATCCCTGATCGGAAGTCAAGACCGTGGTTGGGGAACTTATCCAGTCGCAGTTCCAAGGTCCCTTCCCAAGTGGTCACCGCATCCGGATCATACCACTCTAGGTCTTTCGTAGCACCATACCAAATGTCAGGAGCAAAGAAGTATGGGTCGTCTCCCTCATAGAAAGTTCGATTGTTGTCGTTGAACTCGTCGCTAAACACCAGTTCATATTCGTCACCAAACTCGCCCTTCTTCTCCATGACAGCCTTGGGAGTGGCAGGGTCAATGAGGCCCCTCCTCATATTTTGAAGCAATGGATACCTTCTATTGTTCACCTTTGCCCACGACTCGGGTTGTGGATACTTGGGCATTTGACTCAAAGGGGTTCCATAAACCGAGTTGTAGTCAATGATGCCTAGCGCCGAGAGAATCGGCAGTCCTATGAAAACGAACAAGAGCCCAATTACCATAATGAACAGGCCAATCGTAGAAACAATGCTGTCTCTTGTGAAATGGTCTTTCAGCTTTGCCTTGTATCTAACATCGTCATCGGGTCGTGGCATGTGCATCTCATCATCCGGCTCGTCTCCATCTCCGATCAAAGGCCACGATGCCATGCCCCTTTCTTCATACGGTGCAGCGAGTCGATCGTCAATGAGCGAGACATTCTTTTCTGAATCGTACAGCATATCGATCTTTGTTGTTGACGCAGTTGGAGTGAGATTTGGAGTGAGGAATGGATTCGCTGAACAGGCCTTAGCCATTGGTGAGGTGGGGCCTGAGGTGGGTACAGACCGTGAAACGAGCTTTTCGGATGACATACTTCTTGCGCCGGCAAAATAAGGATTGAAGTAACGTGTGTAGTCGCTGCCAAGATCTTGCATTGTCAACGGACTGCCGGTTGGGCGCGTGTTCTGGTTCGTAAGGTCCTGTGTGCTCTTTTGTCGCGCCCGTATTGGGTGTCGGTGCAAAGGTCCAAGTCCAGGGCGTTTTTGCGACGGTGTGACTTCCGCAGCTTCAGGCTGACTTGCGGGTATAGATTCGTCATTGCTCGACTTCGAGTCCTTTGATCCTTTTGACTTGATTGTATCTTCGCTATTGGTGAGTGACCTTGCTAATTTCAAGGAGTGTGATGGCGATGGTGAACGAGAGGCCGGTTGTTGTGATTGTGTCTGTGATAGAGACGCGACTGAGACCATGTCGGAAGAAGAATGCGCACCATTGTCTAGCACCTCTGTGTGCATTGTATCAGGGAATGTACTCAGAGGATGAACGGGTTCTTTTTCGATATTGCGCAGTGACGATGCATTCTCTTCCGCCTCCGAATTGCCTGTCGATTGACCCGACAACCCAATGTCTTCCATTTCTCTTGCTAGCGACCCTTGCGACGCAGGGCACAGCATGGCCTTTGGTGGTGAGATCATCGTTGCTTCTTTCATCCCACAAGCTCGGCCCGTCTCTTCTATATAACGCTCTTCAATTTCGACGATTCACAATGACCGCTAGATCGGGCCGTTCCTCGGGTTCTCCTTTACAGAGGCTAACAATTTAGCAGCAGATTGATGCAGTCGAAGCTCCAGTGGTGTATGTGATTGAGGTGGCACATGCGGTGTAGACGTTGTTCCACGGAAGCGCTTGTTATTGGAAAGCTTGGGTTGGGTGTGTTACCAGGGTACTACTGTTACACTGGAGGGAGCGATAGCCTTGGTACCGTAAGGGGTGCACAGATGTGGGCGTAAGAGCGGGGAAGATATTGTTCCATGTATATTTCAGTTAATGACCGGAATGAAAACGAAAACAGCGCAGGGAGTGTTTTGTTGGGTGATTCTCCCGTAGGACAAAAATATGGCTTGTGTTTGTAGTGAACCTGAGCAATAGGTAAACATATTTTGGCCAGCCAATCAACGCCTTCCTTACTTTCACAGGAAGTACACAACAGCCGCATCGAGCGCAATTAGGATGAGTCCAAGCTCGCTTATGCTGAAGCAGCAGAAGCTTGCTAGATGCATATGCCTGTTCAAAGCTGCCGTGCCGCAGGTCTAGAAACCTCTCAAGGAAACCCATCAGGGAATTTGGCATTATCGTCTCATGGTATTCAGATGGGAGAATGTCAAGTAGCAGGATGCCGTCTTGCAACCCACCGATTTTCTGGTTCAAGGTTGCAGTTCGGGCGCAGAGACGCCTGTTTGGAAAGCATCTGTCAGTATGCGATTGATCAAAACACCTGTCAAACTTCAGCGCACGAACTCCTGTAATACAGAATGTGTCGACGCTCTCAAAACTCGCTCTCAGCACGACAGATCGCAGTGCTGCACGAACTGATCCGCGCGGTCGATGAGGCGATTACATACGTCAACGAGTTGGCGGCGTCCTGACCACAGCCCCCTGATGCTCGGTTTCTGAAGAGACCGCAGTCATGGCGATGAGAACCCTTGATCAGTCTTGCTGGCTTAAGATGGTGTGAACATAAGCAACAGCCAACAAACGGTGCCCCACACCCAGATTATATTGTGGATTTTGCTGTTGTATGTCGTGTAGTTTGGTATAGGAGGCTGAATGCAACGAGCAGCATTGCAAAGACTATTAGCATGGGTGTTGCCAGTTACGAGTGCTGCACTAAAGGTGCCCTTTCTATCGTGAAGAGTATTGGCTCGTCTGTCTCAACTTGTACCTCGTCAGACTTGACGTGATTGCTTGTACTGACTTGACCACCCATCTGCGTATACCAATCTTTGACATCCCATTCCAGTCCAGCTGTACTGATAGTCGCCGGGCCATACACTGGAACAAGACCCAAATTCTCCGTAAAGAGTCCACTGGATAACAGGTTACGAACTACCGTTTTTTCATTCCTTAGAATGATGGAAAGACTGGATTCAGAGAAGAGCCACAGACGTAGATTCGGATGCTTGGTCTCTTCTCTCGTCATCTCGTGCAGAAGCCCAAGACCTTGATCCACTCGACCTGCGAGCGTACCAAGGATCAGCACATCTTTCTGCGATACCGCGTTATCTCTGGCAGAGATTTTTGACATTGTCTTCCCAAAATCTGTGCTATATTGGTCGCCATCACGTAGCACTTCAACGCCGTGCGACTCGTAGTATGCACGCACATC
This sequence comes from Leptosphaerulina australis, assembly GCA_026120165.1. Classification (NCBI taxonomy): domain Eukaryota; kingdom Fungi; phylum Ascomycota; class Dothideomycetes; order Pleosporales; family Didymellaceae; genus Leptosphaerulina; species Leptosphaerulina australis. The sequence goes on from JALRMI010000020.1 coordinate 100,899, forward strand.
GTTCCGCAGCGAGTCGAGATCACCATGGATGATATTTGGGAGCTTTGCAAAAGTCAGTGACGTACGTGACTTGTACTACGGCTTGCTTTCTCACATGCTGGTCTTTTTGTTTGGCAAGGTCCCCTTTGAATATGTCGTGGAGATGGTTTGCACCGCCGTCAGCACATATGCGATATTCGGTATGCCTCCACAATCGAGAAAATGTAGCAAAGTCGGTGATAGGTTGATTCAAAATGAGTAAATCAGGCGGGTTCGCTGATCTTTCTGGGTGATCACTCTCAGCCAGGAAGATGGCAGGATCCAGCTCGCAAAGCTTAGATACAACCATAGCTCCAAAATAATAAAATAGGTCTATGTATGATGCAGCCTCAGGATGTTAGCAAAAGAGGAAAGTGAAGATGATGCGTGCGCAAGCACGTGCGGTAGAAGTCACGATGAGGTCTAACACAATTAGGCGAGTCGCGCTAACGGGACGTGACGCAACACACGAGATCAACTTCAAGCTTCACTGAAGCACGACACTGTGCTCCTGATATTCCAAAAACACATCATTGACACTTCTGGCCTCTTAACACCCTGAATCGATACGATGTATGCGCGATCTGCGTAGACTAACCGGCAATTTTTGTTCGTGGACCCCGACACCAACCCCGAGTCCCGCTCACTCCCGGCCCAGTGGCTTCGAGGCAGTGTTACTCGCTTCAGAAAGCTTGATTTTGCTACCCACCGTGCTATTCATTGTCCGGAGTCAAGACGTTTGCCATTTCGTCGTCATTTCTTGCTTACGGCGTTACACCTGCAAGGTCTGCTAGTATCAATGGTACCCCACAGATATCATGGGAGTCTCAGAGTGTGTCGACAGGGAAAATGTTCTGTTATACCTTCGGCATCGCGTGCGCATCTGTAATTTTGGGATGATAAGTAATCCTCACAAAGCCTCTGCTAATGATTGAAGTCATGCCCAAGTGAAAACATAGCGGCACACTGGTCGGCAGCTGTCGCTCTATGTCGCGCACTACTAAAATGAAGATATGATCGATCTTAGCAAGGATCCCTGGCTGTATCTTCCAAAAATGGAACAGATCTAGCGGGTGTCAAGTGGGCATCATGAATCCCCACTTGCGTTTTCACTCACACGCTTGATTGTTAACATTACAACTGGTCGTTGACAGTTGCGATCCAAATACTGACTGATGATTATGGCGTTTGTAGGACCAGGGAAATGTTCTCAGTACAGACTACGATTAAAGGATTTCCGGCAAAAGGCCCGCGTTACGGACCCGTCTACGGACATCTACATCTGATCCATTCAACCGACCGCACAATGAGTCCTTCAAATTTGAACCACGACTCTATGCAGTAACTCCGACACATCTTTGTGATGAACTTTCGATCCTTGTCGAAACTTGCACGGTACCTGTGAGCATGCAGGACGCACCCCTGTCAACCCGGACTCTTGAAACTTGCACAGCTATCTCAAAGTGTATACGTAATCACCTAGCGCAGTAAGTACGGGCTCATGTTCGTTTCAGATACTCGGTTGCTTTGAACTGGATTGCAGACTGGTTTGACAACGCTACTACCACAATATGGCCAGCTTGGTGCATCGTTCTGCTATCTACCGAATAGGTTATACATACTTGGTCGCCAGTAAGGTCTAGTTTCATGCATACTATTGCACTGGGCGGCCATTTTGTTGGCCATACAGTATACGCCAAGCCCGATCACTTCACTGACTGAGGTGTATATCACATTCAAGTCCCGGACTTTTGGAACTATCTGCATATCATACAGTTCAACAGCGCATTTGTTCACTACTCGATAATCGAAGTGCCAGGTGCACAGAAAAGACTTCTCCACATTTCAGTTCACTTCAAATATACACCTCTCCCGTCTCAACATCACGTTCCTCAGCCACAGAACAGATAATGAAGATTCAGCCACTACCGTCGAGCACTACGAATAGCTCCTCCAGTTCACCAGCATCATCAAACACTCCACCCAACCCTTATGCCAGAGACTCATCAAGGCGAGCGATTGCGTGTGTCACTTGTGCAAAAGCAAAGACAAGATGTGATAAAGCTGTAGGCCACCCAAAAATTATATCAGGCGTACCTGTACTGAAGATCTAGCAGCTGCCATCGTGCTCTCGGTGTATTGCCAAAGGCATTAAATGTGACCCTCGCTCCACACGCCGCACATCAGAAAACAACTACCGCATGCTCCCGACCAAGAAGTCATTCGCACCATCCAAGCGCTCTCCAACACCTGGTGTCCTTCCATCATCAACAACCTTCTCATCAACACGCAGCATTATGCGTGCACCGTCTCACATCGACTTCCGCACTGCAGTCAAAATGAGCCAACAAGCATCCACCACACCCGTTATCCCTAAGCTCACACCACTGTCAACATATCAGAGCCAGATCGTGGATGAAAGCTTCTTGTACAACTCGACTCCAGAGCCGGACCTCCGCTTCACTCCCGAAATCGAACAAGATGGCTGCCTTTTTTCTAGAGGGACAACGCCGCAAACACCAGCTGAGCAGTTCTGCTACAATGGCCCTGTCCCTGTAGTTGCTGGTTTGGATTACCCAGATAGCCAGCTGTGGTCAGGCGATGGGTCTGTAAGTGTCGGACTCGGATTCGTGGGCACAGGAAGCTGGATGACAACTATACCCGAGCTTGAAGGGACATTCCAGGCAAGCTCATTCGCGCATGGCGTTGGATTTCCTTCATTAGCGCAGACGCAAGGCACTTTTGACACCTGCTCAGATACCATACCGAAGGATTGGTCAGGCTTCTCACAAGACAACACCAACTCAGCAACTAAGCCCGATCCTATGTCGCTAATTGACAGCTCTTTGGACTCTGGTATCGTTATGCAGGGGGAGTGGAATCTACCTCAGTCGCAAGATGCCTACATCAATATGAGCAACATGTTTATTTCAGCACCTTATGTACCAAATATGCAGGAAATATCGAGCAACGTACCTGTGTGGGAAGATGTTTTTATGCCAAGCTCAATACCGTACTAGATGCACGGTAAGGCATGAGCTGTGCATTAGAGGCTATTTGTTTCGATACCCACTAGTTATCAATTTTTGACATTAGCATATGAGGCAGCGAGAGTTCCCACTTGAAGCTATGCGAAAAACACTCCAAGTACCTTGCTATTGATCCTGTCGACAATCCTGAATGAACAAGTTGCATCTGGTGAATTAGTTCAGCATGTGGAAAATTCTGCCGTCTTGCGAAACCGAACCAGATGCATAGCAACTTAAACACCAAGTGTTCGTGACCTTACAGACTGATATACGAGAGTACGCAGAATTCTCGTTTAGCTGCCACTAACACCGTCAATGACCAGTTGAAGTCCAACACGCTGCCTACATTTGATGATATCGCGTTGGGACGTATCCTACGTCATCTCTTTAGGTCCGCCCCTTGAAAACTACCATACCTTACCAGATGAGCTCGTCTTATGTCGTCTTAGGCTTCTAACGGATGTTAAAAATGAAATTCAACCAATCTAATCCAATCTGATAATATCGCATCCACAACACGTCCTGTGGCTCATTGTGGCTTGCGCTAGGAGATACCCTAATTAAGTGGGGAGCTGGCAAAGAGCTTATTTCGAACACGCGAAAGCTTGGTTGTGAAATCCTCATTAAGCACTTTTAAATACTTGAATTATATTTTTTACGCGTGCATAAAGAAAACATGCAAATGCCACACCAGTCGTCCTTACTTCCTTGTCTCAGTTTAGTCAGGATGGAAAGTAGAATAATGAGATGGCTTGCATGCTCCAGCCCCTTCAAACCCCGGAGGCGTTCCACTAATCCAATCAGGTGGATAATTACAATTGATACCATACAAGGGTCGGCATCGTATTCCGAAGAGATGTTGTCAGAAGGGCTTGTGCAAGCATCCACACCCCTAATACAATTTCTGAATATTGATTTTTTTTGTAAACGAATGTGTAGATCGTGCTGAGAATACAAAGTTAGGTGAGAGATGGTGGAATAAATTGATACCTGAAACTATTGCGAATCATATTGGTTAGACTAAGAGACGGCGCCATCCAAAGTGTGGCTAAACCCGCTCCTTGGCGCTCGTCATCCGTTCTTTCTGCTTACGCGCCTCTCCACTGTGAATACCGGTTTGTAGTGTGTTACTCCAGTGTACAAGACCGGTCCCTGGGCTGCGTGCTTCTCCACTGCAAAGCCTCACATCTCAGCCTCTTTTCGCGCCTCAGTCCGCGCAGTCTTTTGTGATCACCGTTCAACGTCTGTGAGTCCCAACATGTCTGATGCGGGGAAGCAGAAGGGACTGAAGAAACTCTTCCATCCCTTCAACCACAGGGCAAGCGAAAAACTCCAGGACTTGCAAGAGAAGCTTGAGCATACTAAACTGAGGGATGCGCATATCAAGGCTGTGCATGTCAGCCACAAAGTCGGTAAATTCAAGAATCTGTTCAACACCAATCACCGTCACGACGAGGAGCATGAAAAGGCAACAGATGACAAGCGTACCCGTGTTTGTGAAAATCATCGATTCCATTCTTTCGCACCGGAAAGAGAAGGCAACCTGGTAAAGTGGTATGTCGATGGCAGGGATTACTTCTGGGCTGTTGCAGAGGCGTTGGAGAAAGCACAAGAAACCATCTACATTGCAGATTGGTGGTTATCGCCCGAGCTCTTCCTCAAACGTCCTCCCTTTTACAACCAGAAGTGGCGATTGGACCAAGTTCTTAAGCGCCGAGCCCAGGCTGGTGTGAAGATCTATGTGTCGGTGTACAAAGAGGTAGGTGATACAATGAGCTTCAGATTCACCATGAAACTGATGCCTCAAAGGTCTCGGCCGCACTTACCTGCAACAGTCAGCATACCAAGAAAGCTCTTAGCAGCTTGATAAAAGAGGGCGAGCCAGGATATGGGAACATTAACGTGATGAGGCATCCAGATCATAACGTGTTTGAAAACGCATCCGACATGACATTTTACTGGGCGCACCACGAGAAGTTCATCGTTATCGACTATGCGATGGCTTTTATTGGGGGGTTGGACTTGTGCTACGGACGATGGGATAACAAGCAACACCCGCTGGCAGATGTGCATCCTTCCGGGATTCAGAACCAGATCTTCCCCGGCCAGGACTTCAACAATAACCGTATTATGGATTTTGAGAAGGTCGAAGACTGGAAGTCGAATAAGCTTAACAAGCTCGAGTATGGTCGCATGCCATGGCACGATGTGGCCATGGGAATCATCGGACCGGCTGTATATGACATTGCCGAACACTTCGCCCTCCGATGGAACTTTGTCAAGCGCGACAAGTACAAGCGTGATGAACGATACGACTGGATCACCATGGAAGGGCGAGAAGGCGAGGACGAAGATCTCATTGGAGTGCAAAGACCAAAATTTCCTGTCGGCGAATATGTACATCATCCGAAAACACCGCTGTCCACCAAAAATCTGGATAACCGTGGGACAGTACATGCACAGCTGGTACGAAGTAGTGCTGATTGGAGTATGGGAATCTTGCCTGAGGAGCACAGCATTCAGAACGCTTACATAGAACTCATCCGGAACGCAAAGCACTACGTGTACATTGAGAACCAATTCTTCATTACGAATACGCGGAAAGATGATAGCAGCCCTGTTCACAACCAGATAGGAGCTGCTATCGTTGAGGCAGTCGTGAAAGCTGGAAAAGAAGGCCGAAAATTCCGAGTCATCATTATCATCCCAGCGATTCCGGGGTTCGCAGGCGACCTTCGAGACAATGCTGCGGCAGGAACACGAGCAATTATGGACTATCAATTTAAGAGCATTTGTCGTGGTGAAGACAGTATATTCGAACGAGTCAAGGCGCAGGGCGTTGATCCCAACGAGCACATCTTCTTTTTTAATCTTCGTTCATACGACCGCATCAATGTAACCCCAACACTTAGAAAACACGAAGAAGATTCAGGGATGTCCTATATGGATCTCGAGCAGGCCGAAATCGAGGAATTGGAGGCTCCGCTCGAGGAGGGTGGTGAAGAAGCAAGAGCCAAGGCCGCGGAACTGCGAAAGAAATTTATGGGAAAAGAAGAGGACGTCGGCAAAGGTGATCAAGGCGGTATTATCGATCCTGATTCAATAGCAGATGATGCGATGCTCAATGACAAAAAGCCCAGCAACGAAGAATGGGAAGGCGACCCGGAGGAAGAGAAGAAGTACTTTTTCCAAGAAGAACTTTACATCCATGCCAAACTTTGCATCGTAGATGAGAAATATGTCATCTGCGGTTCATCCAACATCAACGACCGCTCGCAACTCGGACTCCATGACTCCGAGCTCTCCGTCGTCCTTCAAGACAGAGACGAGGTTGATATCAAGATGGACGGTAAACCCTACAAAGCTGCGCGTCTTGCCCACGAACTGCGTTCCAATCTCTGGCGTGAACACCTTGGTCTCCTTCCCTCACAATCCCTCGAAGCTGCCGACGATCCTAATGCCCAACCCCCAGGCGAAGACTCCCCTAACGACCCACAGCCCGGCCCAGAGGCAGACTTCGTTTCGGATCCACTGTGTCCAAAACTATGGGACGAGTGGTGCAATCGTGCGTCTACTAACACAGAGGTTTTCCGCACACTCTTCCATGCCGATCCCGACGACAATATTCTTACGTTCCAGGACTATGATGCCTTTACGCCAAACCCGAAGAACAACAAGGAACGTAAGCAAGGCCATTTGTACGATATGGTCCGGCCAGTCGCGGAGATTAGGAAGGAGCTGGACCGCATTCAGGGCCATTTGGTCTGGATGCAATTGAAGTTCATGGAGAAGGCAGATCTGGCGGAAAGAGGATTGCAGGTGAACTCTTTCACCGAATCAGTCTATACATAGAGGCATATTGTAGATGCGGGTTTAGTTGTGTGATGCCAGTTTGCAAATAACACCAGTGATGGGTGTTTGGGGATGATATTGTGCGCTATGAAGTAGCTTGGGAAGCTTGGGTGATGTGCTGTGTCTCCGCCGGCGCTTCGGCATTTGGCTCTCATTATTGACAATATGACTATTGGGTGATTCTTACTCTTCACATTCTCATATAAAGTTATGCGGCTACCGCGGCTCTAGATTATTTCCTCCATGCTTTCCTTTCTGTAAGTGCCCCTAAAACTGAGGCCTGACCAAGAGGTTCCCTCTCTTCAGAGCTTAAACAGCAGAGTCTTTCTTGGCAAACTTCCTTGCCAGAGCCTCAATGCTGTCTGACACTCTCTTAAACTCATCTTTCTGCTCGGCAGCAATCTCATTCACAACGTCGGATGCTGAATCATCATCACCGTTCGACCATTGGATCTCCATGGTGTTAAAGTCAACCTTGACGTCTGCGCCGTAGATGTCCTTGCTAGCATTAGACGGGAAGCCGCGAAGTGTTGAGACGAGAGACAAAAGTTCCTTGACATCGTCAGCGGGCACATCCCCCTTCTTCTCGTCAGAGGTGCCGTTGTCGGAAGCATTTTTACGGCGAATGGATGCAGAGCCGTGGTGATCCCCAATTACTTCAATCTGCTGGGTTGGTGTGCCTGTCTGTGTATTAGATTTCCTTTCTCAAAAGCCTTTTGAAAGGAGAAAAAAATACCGGAGAAAGGCTTAGAAAGCGTGATCTGGAACTCGCCAGATGGAGGAGGAGCAACTTGACGAGGCATTGTGATGTGTAGATATATATGTGATAGGTGATGCTCTGGCCCTGGAGCTCTGAGATGGTACTCAATGGAGGGATTTTGCGCGGTATTCTGCCATTTTGTAGCGGTATATATGCAGATACAAGCTTCTTGTTGGTAGATTTAGTCTTGACATCATAATGAAGCTTGCTCGCATACGAGCTCCGCATCTCGCATTTTTGAGTTGAAATTCAAATCTCGATTCGTCACATGTGAGGCTAGGCCCACAAGGAGTTTTTTGCATTGTCTGTGGGGCGTCTTACCACGTGAGGAAGAGTGAATCGCGGGAACACGTGCCATGACATCACCGTCCGGAATACTTCACCTTAAAGGGACATGACAGGCGACTAAGACATGAAATCAACTTTCGGAATAGAATAAGGAGATACTGAAAGAATTTTTAGTATACGAACAAAAGTTCCAGTCAATCAGGCTCGAGCGTATATTGTGTCCTCTTGTCAATCGTATTTCGTGCAGTTGAACTAAGTCTGATGCCTCAGCACTGTTTCATAGATGTCAAATGGTATGCTTGAGCATCTCTCAGTAATTAGTTTGCCAGCTTGGTAGGTGAAATAGTAAGTTGAAAGATCCTCTTGATTCAGGCCTGCTATGCGTTGCGCCATAGTGGCATTGTAGGTAATATTCATGTTATAACCAAAAGTTGGCAGGAAGAGCTGCTTCTCTGTGGTGGACCTTATTATATTTTCGAGAAAAGAGACAGTTGACCAAAATCTGCAGTCAGTCATCACTCACTCCGTGTCGCCTGCACCTTCGAATACGGCAATACCAATAGACCTCGACCACTCGCTGCCCTCAGAATCGCGAATGAATACCGTAAGCCTCTCAATGCCGCTTTTATTCGACGTGTAGGTTGCGGTGGAATTCGAGATGTCAACTGAACCTATCGTTGCGCTGCTGACGGCGAAGGTAGGCTTTATGAAACCAGCAGCCAACGCAGTAAGATCAATATCGACAGATGAGAATGGAGCAACAAACACATGAGGATCTGCCATAAAATTGAGGTAGCCCTCAATGGCATCATAGCCTTCGCCGCCTGTTGAACCATCCCACCAGTCTGCAATTCCATCGCCATTTGCATCCCAAGAGTCACTTCTCTTTACGGTTGGAAAGTCTTCAAGGCCACCAACATCCTTGGGGTTATCAATGATGCCTTTCTTTGCGCCAACGCTTCCCGTGTATGTGGCAGTACCAGCAAGAGTCTCATCAATGATGCGCTTATCATGATCGTCCTGAACTGGCTGTGACACACCACTGTCGCTGAGAACACGCTTGTACGCCTCTGAAGCAGACTGAGTCTCAACGAAGCTTTCAAAGAATGGTCTATCGACAAACTTCTGGTAGGTAACATTTTTGATCGTCACATCAGCCCAGCAAGCGACGTTGGTTTTCTTGGCAGTGCCGTCACCAACATATTGTTCGCTGTCTTCGTCGAAGACACCCGGCATGGCATTGCCGGCACAATAATAAGATTGCGAGCCAGGCATATCGTCTTCATATTGTGCACGAAGAGCGTACGTGAGCTTCGATGAAGGTCCCTGCTTGTACAGGTTCGAAACGAACTGACCCTGGTGAGCACCGCCATCAGTTACACGTCCTCCAAAGTTGTAAACCACGTTGTTGCGAATGTCAAGCTTGCCTGCGAAAGCGGCATTATCGTCAACACCACCTGCCATACTCCAACTACGTCCCTCAGCATGTGCAATCAGATTATGATGGAAAGATCCGACTTCACCGCCAATTGAAGCAGCATAACCATGAGCAGTTCCTGCAGGATAATTCTTATGTCCTGCAATATTAAGGGGCTCACTGATCATACTGCGTTGGAAGGTAATGTTGTTTGCGTCCCGAGAAGAGAAAGCTTCGTCGATTGTCCAGCCCATGCTACATCGATCAAAGATAGCGTGATTAGAACCTTGCATACCCATCCCATCGATCGTTTGTCCACTGACGGTACCAGGTCGTACGCGTATATGGCGTAGAATCATGTCAGTCGCCCCGGTAAGACCTAGAGGGAAGCCCTGAATAACAACACCCTTTCCAGGCGCTGTCTGACCAGCGAGGGTGACATACTGACCACTAACCGAGATACGCGACTTTGTTGTAATGACACCACCAACATCAAAGACAATGATGCGAGGCCCTGTAACGACAGTCAAAGCATATCGAAGTGTTCCCTCTTCTGGGCCGTCTTCCAGAGAAGTGACGTGGATCACCTTGCCGCCTCTCCCGCCACGAGCGAACCGTCCGTATCCCTCTGCGCCAGGAAATGCAAGTTGAGCGGCACGGAAAGTGAAAATACGGCCAGCATAAGTAGCGTTGCCTGAGATGACATCAATACGCCAGTAGTAAGTTTCCTGGGTATTGATGTCTTGAATCGTTGTCTTCGGCTCTGATAGATTCGTCGCAACAATCTTTAGCTCAATCGGTGAAGTACCAAGGTATACGTTGTAAGTGGCGCCTGTAGCTTTTGCAGCTCTCCAGGATGCCGAGACATCAGTGCTATTCTCAATAGGTACAACTCTCTCATCGCGATGGATTGGAGTAGGAAAGCCGATCTGATTCTCCAAAGATGGACTGTCGATTTCGAATCCGTTCAAGAAAGCCCGACCGTCGCCAGCAGTATCAGGTGTGTATATAATCTCAACTGCCTCGCCTTGGGCCGCAGTGAAAGTGACATACGAAGAAGTAGCCTCCCAAATGTTGTCGATCCGAATTGACTGTTTGATGTTTTTAGCTACCTCTTTACCATTGACGGTGACTGTCAATGAGGCAGCGGTTTTCAGGGCGTCCCATGCGTTGTGCCATGCTAATATAGAATGTTTACCGGCTGGTAGTCCAGATATGTTTAGCTTGATCGCGATACCTCCGGCATTGTCACCATTGTCAGCTACGGTGGAGATGCCTTCGCCGACGACGCGTTCGCCTAAAGATGCGATGATCCTAGTGTACACAGCTTTGTTCCAGTTACCACTAAGTTTGCCACTTGCTGCAGACAAGGTGAATGACAGTCCGGTATTGTTTGTTGTATACTTCGAGGATGCACCCTCTGAGATAGTCCAAGTGGTGTAGTCTGGGTCACCAGTGTCGCGCACTTTCGCTGGGTTGAGGCGGACACGGACGCTGGAGTTAGGCACTGTAGGTATAGTCTCGTTTAACTGGAGATGATGTAGATTGTTCGGTAACGCCGAAACTGTTACTAGAAAAATGCTGGTCCAAAAGAATGACTTCATAGTTTGGTCAGGGCATAGATGGTAAAGAACGTGTTGCCGGAATCCAATATCGAAGAGCGCAGACTGGTTTCAATCATCACATTATCAAAGAAGTGAGTGTGCGAGTGCTGGACTTGGGTTGGAGGACTATATTTGACCGAATGTAAATTGTGAGCCACACCAAATGATCCGTTTCATCTTGTTCAGTGATTTGATCGACAATTGAGATTGATGAATAGCCGTTAGCTATTATTGAAATTAGCTCGAAACATGGAAGAAAACCCGTATCTAGGGCTCCTTGCACACAGTTTACTATGATGCTATGGTATTAAAGGGGATATGCTGGGCGCTTATGCAGGTGACGTTTCTGAAACAAAATGCCCCACATTCTGCTTACCCTCGTATTGGTATTCTGTTTCCGCGAACGAGCATCACAGTAGCATACCGAAGCGAGCTTGAGGATTTATGGGATCGAAAAGCTACCCGATTTCCATGGCATAGCGACGCTGGAGAAATATGCTCGAGACAAATAGGGGATGTGGACGGATTATTCCACATACTGCCTAAGATGACCTGTTCGACGGTACAGGTTGGGTGTTGAAGTGGTGGCTATTTTGGAAGTAAATTTCCGAGTCTTCTCAGGGGGTGTACAATAAGTTGATCCAATGCCTTCTCTCCTAGCTGGCCTTAATTGTAGCTGATATTTTCAATTTCAGGTTTTCCAATGACCAAAATGTGAGGTCTGTCTTGTTATTCAGGTTTCCGCATGCCACCTACATCGGTTGGGGTTTGGGTTAGTTGTACGCAAAACGATAAACTAAAGAGGTTGCTGTAGTATGAATGTGAGCCAGATTGTGCCATAGTTGTTTCGTAAGACTTTTTCGTTATTAAACGTCTGTAGACGACCTTCACAGCCACGGGATTCCGTATTTACAGATTAGCATCCTTATCGTTGTTGGCATAGCACACATGTTTAAGAACAACTATACGAAATAAATGGTGAACGCACCAATAGCACAGATGTATCTAGTTCAGAAACTGTAGATAAGTAAACTATGTCACTCAAGCCGTATACATGAGATTCACACCGAACACCAACTTTTCGAAGTTGGGGAAAGGTCGAAATACATCCTTCTTTCGACGTTTTCCATCTCAAATCTCCCTTCCTGATCTCTCCACAACGTTATTTCTACGCTGCAGCATTGTGGGCAGCCGCGCGTGTCGCGGATTGAGAGACGGAGGGCAGCGATCACGGTCACAACCGTGTATCAACTTATATGGGGATCACGATCACAATCGTGTATCCAAAGAGAATGAGGATGAGTGATACTATGTTACTGCTCCCACGTGGTACGGGCTAGCATCAAAATCTGGTTGTGCTAGCTAATATACCGGTGTGATTGAATTAGTTCTTCAGAGTTTTTCGTTGTTGTTTGCTACGGAGGTTGGCCCAGGCCATATTTATGCACATGCAGAGATCACGTGCGTGGATCTATCTTTCACTGTACTAAAATATTCACAGATATATCTCGCTGCTGAGAAGGCCGTAAAATCAAGCTGGATTGGTGGATATAGCCCCCAGGAAACACTCGGCACGCTACAATACAAGTGCATCTGGATTTACCAACAACAATATAGGAATTGCTGGGCTTGAGCAGGTGTTTGATCACTACAGTAAGGTCAAAGCCCGGAGAAAATGGTGCCTCTTGATCCTTTGACAGCTATTGGGCTCACGCTACACGGAAGTTTAAATCATTTTGTGACGATGACGAAATTTTCTTGCGTATGCCCGCTCCTGGAATATGATGATATATTGGACGCTATTGATCGACTGCCCATAGATGTCGCGGAGTGATAGTCTATGGTGGTGCAATGGCACAGGGTGATGAGGGGGTTTGAAGATTACATTGATTGAAGAGAGTGAATTGCATGATACTACGAATCTCCTACGTATCAAGGGCTAGCAGCGACTTCGAAGTCCTCTACTAGTTTGCCAGTTGTGGATTCGGATTATCGGTTTCTTCTTCTCAATGTTGGTCGTGACCGTGTCTTTATGCACTGCGGCGGCGCTATCGCTTGCTCGATCCGTGCGATACCCAATCCGGCCAAAAGGCGACACGTCTCATCGTACCATTACCACTGTACGATCTGCAGCGATACCAACAGTGTGTTTACAAGACTTCTTGGTTGCTTCTCTCAAGGGGTACTGATGGTGGATCGTGGAAGCGAATTGGCAGTTGCCTCTCACGGTTAACCGTCAACTTGAAGATGTCGTGCCTTTGATATCCGCCTACAACGTCGTGGTATTGTTTGCCTTCCACGCAATCTGCCAGATTAAGATCCGCATATAAAATACCTTCCTCTTTTTGAAGAAAATCGACCTCTGTCTTCTCTCCCGTAGATTCATCAACCATGAACCCAGAAATGGGCGCTCCAGTCGGATCGAGGAACATTGTTGCTCCACGCTGTGATGTTCTAAGTACTCTTTTTATGTGTTCAGCATCGGAAGCTCCTGCAGCGATGGTTTCAATGGCTTGCTCATCCAAGTATCCGCTACAAAGTACGCCAAAAGCTTTGGCCTCGAAGCAATGGGCTGCAGCCCTGATTCGGTTGGCTGCAACGTTGTCGTAGTTTTTGCCTTCCATCTCCTGCGCAGAGTCGGGACTTGCAACTCGTGTAGGCCAAGCAGCAGGCCATGTTGATATATGCAACTGCTCGGCTTGCGCAATGAGGCTGTATCTTGCCAGCGGATTCGTGTTTTCGCCACATATCAGGTTCCCAATCTTACCAAAAGGCGTCTCTACAACTCTCAGGCCGTGTCCATCTCCGGGAGCCCAAGTCAATTTTTCAAAGAACGTAGGCATTAGCTTACGGTGAAGGTTGAGCACTCGACCGTCTGGGCCAATGAGAAAATTAGAGTTAAACAGTGTTCCTAGACTATATTGAGACTTTTCAGAGATGCCAACACTAAGAAATGTCTTTGTTTCTTGAGCAGCAGATTGGAGAGCTTGAATCTCCTCTCCATCTGCTAGAATGGACTGCTCAGCCATCCTTTTGAATAGATCATGGTTTTGAGTTGGTGCACGAATGGAACTCCATAATGGGAATGCTGGAATGTAGGTTTCGGGAAATATAACGAGGTTCGCAGAATTCTTGGAGGCTTTCTTGATAAGTGAAATCGCCTTCTGAGTGGTAGCCCTGGCGGAGAGAAAGATCGGCGCTGCGTGGCAAGCGGCTATGCGAACCGGGCCTGTCATTGTATATGCAGAGTGAACGAGAGTTAAGAGGCGGCTAATGTTGTATGTTAGGAGGTGTAGCAGTACAAATTCATTTGAGGATACAAGCTGCGGGGTGCCTCAAACAACCGCGGAATAACTCCGTTAGCTTACCTGGACTGTTACCTTGCTGGGGGCTATATTCGCACTCTTGAATCTTCTGACAACGATGATTGATATGAAGCGCATTTGGAGCCTTGAACTGACATCCATTGGAAGAAACTTACTCACGGCTCGCTCTTAACCCAGATGTACCCAGTGATAGCAAGGGCAACTATGGCCAGCAGGAAGTCGCAGGCTTTGACTGCAAGACGAAATCAACCACATTGGTTAACCCCTACGGCTGAGAACTAAAGAGCTCAATGCCATAGGTTGTAATAATGCATCCACCGTTTTCTGTCGATCGTCTTATGGACTGCATCAAGTTCGCTTATATAGTGGAGCTGGTGCTCTGTTTGTCTTCTGGCAGGGACTCGAGCTGCTTAGACTCATTATACGTACCTCTCTCGTACGCTCCGTTCGCACTCCTAGCTCGAAAGCCAAGGCTGCTCGACCCTGGATAGTGATGGGTTCGTTGAACAAACAGCCAGCTTGGGGATGCGGCTCTTGAACAATATGGTTTGTTTTCGAAAGACCAGCCCTACACCGTGACATGCCGCACGTTCCCGCGCACGGACATATTGAGTATCGCAAATCGAGATTTCTCAGACATAAGAGCAAAGTACAGCAACACAGCGTCTCTTGAAGCTTTCAGGATATTTTTAATTGCCTATTGCATTATTTTCGTTTCTGCCGCTGTCGCGATGACTCGTCCTGTTGACCAGAACGGCCGCAAACTGGCTCCTACGACACTGCAAGCAGCCCTTGATCGCGTTGAAGTAGGAGTCAACGATACTCAAATATATTACCAGACTGGTGTTGATCCTAAGTGTACGTGCTAAAAGCGAAGTAACTTAGAGGCGTGGGGTCAGCCGTATGCGCCAAACTGTGTGAAGACTGGACGACCAAGCACGCTTCGGGACGTCCATAGGCGCCGCCTGCGCGAGTATCTTGAAAGACACCATACCAGGGAACAATCACTAGACGTGGATTTGATCTGTCTGAGCTTCTTTACAGATGCATAACGTAGCAGGATGCTGTTTGTGCTGAAAATCGCTAACAAACTAGATACAACGTCATCTCGGCACTAAACAAAGCTAAGTCACGGGGTCGGGCTGGTCTTTCGAAAACGCCTATAGGCATGGATCATCCTTGAGCTGCAGGCTCAATCGAAAAGTTGCAGCCATTATTGCTTCAGGCATCGCAATCCTTGCATAGTTTTTGTTAATGCTATAAGCCAACTACTCAGTCTTACAAAAATTTCCTACACATGTCACAAACTCGCTATAGTCATCACAAGTGGTCTACTACCAGTCCCTTGTATCAACATATAGCAATGAGCTGACTGATTGCACCCAAAGAAATCGGGACCGTCGGCCTCATCTAATTGTGATAGGGCGGAATGGATTAGCCACATCGCAGTCACTCACACTTTGCGGTATACAATAAGCACAGTCTAAAAATGTGGAAGCTTACTCGCTCAATGCGCCACTGAGAACATGCCTTTACCTGAATTGGCAAGAAGAGAGCATTACAGTTGCAAGCGAGTTGTTGATGTTACGGGTGGAGCCAAATCTGTAAAGCTCACCCAAGCCCCACTTATCACTAGCCACCATACAAGGGAAAATCACGTACGGGCTGCCTCCCTTCAGTATCTGTGCTGGTCATGATGAAGAATACCAATGAGTCTGATTACCAAAAAGATCCGTACCAGACGGAACAGCCCATTCACGAGTCCCCCTTTAGCTACACAACCAATATAATTCCCTGGTTTTCTTAAGAAGAAACACCCTTGTAATAATGCGTGCTTTAAGTGGTTCCACAATCCTGCTCTTAGCTAAGCGTAAAGGCAACAGGTTGTGTATAGCAAATCTGTGTGTGAGTGCCGCATTTTTGCCAAGGCTGCGCTACAGCCACAATTTCCAGGCGCACTGCCACACAAAGGTATCGTTGACGCTAGTCCCGTTATCGATACAAAGAAGGCCAAGCTGTACCCTCTCAGAAAATCACAGTAAGCAGTAAACTCTAATAGGGTGAAGCTGTTCTTGAGTAAATCTGCTATTTTCGTTGTGCTGAGTACTTAAAGGAGTAAATTATCAAGAATGTAGCCATCATTGTGCATCAAACCCTCCTCATTATTTTATTTTCCTCGCAAAGATGCTTCAGAAAATCATAGTGACCTCGTTACTTCTATCACTTAGCTCAGCTTATCCAACAGACGGCTCTCAAAAGGTCAGAACGGCTTCGGTGGAATGGGTACCATGCGACCTTGAGTCTCCTTCAACAACTCAGCAAGGAATAGCTGCCCACGGAGAAACCATCTTCTGTGCAAATCTTCCAGTACCCTTAGACTATACAGATCCAGGGAATGGTAAAACTCTCGATCTGCAGTTGATCAAGGTCAAAGCAAATAAGGAACCTTTCAAAGGCAGTGTCCTCACAAACCCCGGGGGTCCTGGAAATAGCGGCGTGGAATGGCTTGCTGGCAGTGGGCCATCGATCCGTGATGACATAGGAGGGTACCATGATGTTATCGGGTTCGACACTCGGTAAGATCATCTATTTTGCGCTAATTTCTGCGACAACACTAATAAATGTAGTGGCACTGGGAGGACTATACCGTTCAGCTGCAGTCCATCGAACAAAGAAACTTCAAAGACCAAGCGTGCCGAGTACAACTTTACAATCCCCCAAGACGATGCATACGCTACACTTGAGAAGAAGGCATGGCACGACGGTGGTGTCTATGCAGAAGAGTGCGCCAACACACCTGGAAACGCAGACATCGCGCCCTACTTAAGCACGTCTTTTGTGGCACGAGATATGCTAAGAATTATTGAGGCACTTGGCGAAGAAAAACTTCAATATTGGGGTATCTCTTATGGCACCGTTCTTGGTCAGACGTTTGCAGGTATGTTCCCGGATCGCGTCGAGCGTATTGTGCTTGACAGTACTGTACGTTTCGATGACTATCACGCTGGTCATTGGATCACGGCGACGCGAGACACGGAGCGTGCACTGGTGAACTTCTTTACGGAATGCGTCAACGTAGGACCGGAACTATGCCCGATCGCAAACTTCACCGGTCCAAACACGACACCAGAAGATCTTCACAAGGAATATGCCAAAGTCCTCCAGGAACTACTCGACAATCCTGTCTTCATGCCTGACGACTACCAGCCTCAACCTTGGTGGCAGCCTGGGGGCATCACTATATACCAAGAGTTGAAATATTTAACATTAGTTATGGCGTACCGCCCGAGGCAATTTGCTACTCTTTACATATATATGGACCTCGCCCTGAGACGAGATTGGAAACAATGGATTGAATTATTCACCAGCCCACCCACCAACTCTACCACACCTGAGATACCCTGGAACCGTGGTGCCAATGCTTTTCACGGTATCGCCTGTGTAGATGGGTCCTTCCGTGCCAAAACACCAGAGGATATGCACTCATGGGTCCAAGCCCAAGCCTCTGCAGGCACGTTTTCTGACAGCTTCTCACCCCAAGTTTGGCCCTGCGCACAATGGAAGTTCGAAGCCAAGGAACGCTACACCGGGCCTTTCACTGCTATCAACACAAGTTACCCGATCTTATTTGTCAATGGCAACCATGACCCAATCACACCCCTCAGTGGTGCATACGAGGCATCAGCAAACTTCCTAGGCAGCCGGCTGATTGTTCAGAATGGACACGGCCATGGAGTTAAAAATCACCCTTCAAGATGCACTAAAGATGCAATCGCTAGTTACTTCATCGATGGAACATTACCAGCTGTTGGTAGTGTTTGCCAGACAGATAAGACTGCATACGGTGTTTTTGAGGACTGGGTCGCTTCGATTTCGGGCAACAATACGGATAATAGCAAAGCCATCAAGAGATCTGTGGAGGACATTCGAAAGTCTTTCCCTGTATAAATAACGACTTAGGGCAGGCGAAGCAAATCAATAGAATTTAGTGTTTGAAGCGTACTTCGGTTATATAGAACAGTTATCTTGGCAACTTCCCACTCCAAAAGCACTTCTAGAGTACTTGTCCGCCACTCTATTTGATCCGTTTTTTCTGTCCTATTTTCCAAAATTGACTCTCAAATCATGTCATGCTTAGAAGTACTACCTGCGTCAACCGCGTCAGGTATACTCAACGATTTTGTCAATATAGAGGTCTGTCAGAAGCGACTACAGGTAAGCAGAGAGTTTGACGTACCTTCTAGGGTCAGGCCGCCTTCGTCTTGTGAACTTGTCTTCTAACTTAGGTTCAACGACTATTTTCATACCCTACACATATTGCACTAATAGAAAAGAGGGAGAAAAGAAAGGGTAGGTTTGATATGTATTTTTACCTAAGTGAAGATGATACCGCCATCAATGACAATGGTCTGTCCAGTCATGTAATCGCTGTCCTTGCTTGCCAGGAAACTCACTGTGCTGCTTACATCCTCCGGCACACTTGTCCTGCCCAACGCAATCAGTTCGTTTGTGTATTTCTTGATGGTGTCGCCCTTTTTTGCCCCGGTTTTTTCACCCAGCTTCTCGTCGATGAGGTCCCACATTGCTGTACCAACAATTCCAGGCGCGTATGCGTTGACAGTGATCTTATGCTCTGCCATTTCCATAGCGAAGGCTTGCGTCATACCGCGTACAGCCCATTTCGAAGCGCTGTAATGTGAGAGCAGGGCGAAAGGCCTGAACGCAACGATGGATGCGGCACCAAGGAGTTTGCCGCCAGAGCCCTGTGATATCATCTGTCTTGCGGCGGCTGAGTAGCAGTTGAAAACGCCATTCACTATAGTAAGTTAGTATCAACCGGCAATGCTTGCAATGGCACACTTGCCATTGACCTCAAACATCCTCTTGAAGTCTTGCTCAGATAGATCCAAGAGGGCCTTCACCTGTGCAATACCTGCATTTGCAACCATAGTGTTTAGAGAGCCTAGCTCCGAGACGGATGCTTGCACCATATCCGTTACTTCTTTCAGATTCGACACATCGGCAGTGAATGCAAAAGCCTTGCGGCCCAAGTCTCGAATCTCTTTGACGACTTCGTCGCAGCCAGCCTTATTCGCTGCAATGTCATTGATGCATACGTCGTAGCCGTCATTTGCCAATCGCAGGGCTATAGCTTTGCCGCTGATAATTGTCAATCAGATTGGGTGTATTCGTTTGCTCATATTATGGTCTCACATTCCACGCGACGACCCAGTCACAATTGCTGTCCTGCTTTTGACTGCTGTCGATGCCGCAAAGTTGCGTGTCCACCTTGGCGCCTGGATGGAAACACGAGACAAAGCTACAACTTTAGGGGAAGACTGGCATATTGTTCGTACTGGAAGACAGCAAGACATGATGAGGTACGGATAAGACAGAAAGAAGAGGATTAGAGACAGGTAAGTCTGTGAGCTATTCGCAAATAAACAGAAGATGAAGTACAGAGGAATCAACACCGGGCTCATATGTACCGTGTACCCTTCCTTTGAGCTGGAGATAGCGCTCTACCGGATAGGCGGAATATGCATCGACCCCTCCCCACGTCTTCAAATCGGCAGCATTCCATAAAACTTGGGCGGCTGATTGGGTAAACGGAGCCGGGTGACGTCCAAGACAGTTGAGTATGTGATCTGACGCGACATACTTATGCAACTCCTGCAGCAAAGCGGAGCCATTCCGCGCGTCTCATAGCCGAAGCATAACAGGATATTGGTCTCCAAGCCGAATGAAGTTGGCGGCGGGAGCAAGAAATGCGGAGGTGGAGGACAGTTTGTGCCCAGATGAGCTGCGGCGACGCGGAGGTGCCACTAGCCTTTCCTCTTTGGGTTAAGCTCCTTTCACGAATGTGCAGGGCAGATGCGCAACACAGCATCAACAACAACCGAACAGCATCACACACGCCGCAAAGCCAGTAAGATGTCTCGCCAGAGTATAGCTCCGAATCGCAACCTGTCTCTCACGGAGGAATTGGAGAAGTTAGAGCAGTCTATCACTCTCACACTTCAAGGTAAACAAACTCTAAATACCCCACCAACGCAACTGACAGGAACAGAAATTGATCACAATTTCAGTCGTGCACACCGAATCGTCACGACGGGGATTTTACCTATTATTGAGCAGTACGGGAAACACTCTGAGGCAGTTTGGGAGGGCTCAAAGGTACGCACGCTTCATTGGTAGAGTAATGCAAACATGCTGACTCCAGCAGTTCTGGAAACAATTCTTTGAAGCTAGCGCGAACGTATCACTGTCTGGATACGAGGCGCCCCTAGACGACTCAATTACACACGAGGATACACAACAGTCCGAAGATGACGAGAACGAAGAGTCTGTGACTGAAGATGTAATCAGAGGAGGGGCGACCACGCCTCAACGGCCAGCTTCGTCCCAAGGAGAGCTGGACGTTTCTATGACACTTGACTCGCCTTCTATGGGACACAGTACGCCTGGAGTGCCAACAACACTGAGGAAGGGCAGACATGGTGATGGGGAAGAGTTGGACGCTGGGGAGGAAGCACCACAATTCGCTGGACTCTCATCGCCCTATGAAGCGCTCAGAGAGGAACTCCAAGGCGGATCACAGAGCTCAAGGGTACCGAAGTTTGATCCAGTCACACCTGGAAAATCACAAACTTTGCCAGACATGATGAGCTTCGATTCGTCTCCCTTTGTCCAGCCCACAACATCGAAGAAACCGCACTTCAACCAAGATCCACTCATGCACCGTGTCCTGGACAAGACGTTTCGCGTCCAAGCCACACCGCTCATCAGTCCCAGAAAATACAAGCCGACTGGCGCCTTTACTCCTGGCACAGCACACCGTGCAGCGCCCACACCACGTGGAGCCACAGCAAATCCACAGCTTCCTAAATGGGACGATTCTTCACCTCCTTCTTCGCCCGCACCTCAGTTACGCGCAGACATATTCTCGCCCTTGAAGACGCCTCGCACTCCAGGTATTAGCATACAGACACCAGCCAAAGGCAAGCAGCCTATGAGCATTGGGAGGGACCAAGATTATGTCGACTACAGCGACGATGATGAACTTGACTTTAGTCCACCAAAGACGATTCAGTTCCATATCCCGCAAACAAAACTTTTGCAAACGCCTGGTACGTTTAAATCCACTATACCTGATGGCCTCCACTAACATGGTGTAGCTCGAGAAGCCAGTAGACGCATCGTAGATGATCTTTTAATGACTGCTGGTGGTGATTTGACAGACACTATAACCGGAATGGAGGATGATAGCCCAAGTGTAGTCCGACGCCAAGTTGATTTGGATGACAGCTTTTGAGTGACGGAAGCGCTGCGCAGATTGTCTGTACTTTTGTTTAGACCATGATACCCACAGTTTCAGGCCCACTTGTAATGCGCACGCAAAAGGATGTAAACACAGTCGTATCGCGTGTAACTAGGGGCATTGAGAGATCTGAACGAACACCTGACATGTGACGATCCATGGCTTCTAAGCTAAGAGGCGCTAGCCCGAACCATTGGTCAGGGATCTGCGGCAGCTCCATCGTCATTCCCCAGTAATTGTGGTTGCTTCATTCGTAAAGCCACACGTCCTTTTCTTCAAATACACACACTTTCATTTTCTGATAATGCCCAAGTCTAAAAGACCGCCGACGTCAGGGTACGCGCGAATTGCCCAGGCGGAAGAGGAAGAAGACTCCGACGCCACATCTGAGGACGAGTTTCACCAGAACTCATTATCGAACGCGCAATATGCTCCTATCCAGCCCTCACGAAACTCACATATGCGTATGCCAGGTGATTCAGCACCGGGGTCACCCAATGCTCGTCGAATGTCAAACGGTCGACGGCACAGATCAAATTCAGGCGTCGACATTAAGGCTATAAATGCGCGATTCGAGCGGTGGGCAGATGAGATTGCACAGAAGTTCAAGTTCAAGAAGCAAAAGGAAGGGCCGGACGATGAGCAGCTCGAGATACATCACTCCGTTTTCCAGGCACCAGATGGTGTTCGACCAGCAACGGCAGAATCGCTCACGTTTGAATACGACGGAGCCGGTGCATCAGAACGTATGACCAAGATGCAGTTCGACGATATCGTAGAGAGTGTTCGAACAGCTATCGAGATGGGTGTTCATCCAAAACTGATCACACAAGGTAGCTCGGGAAGCTATTTCGCACGCAACACACAGGGGAAGGTGGTGGGTGTCTTTAAGCCAAAAGACGAGGAGCCATACGCGTCACGAAATCCGAAGTGGACGAAATGGATACATCGTAACCTGTTTCCGTTCTTCTTCGGACGTGCTTGCTTAATCCCAAACTTGAGCTACATCTCCGAAGCCGCCGCATACGTTCTCGATACCCAACTTCGAACAAACATCGTCCCCTACACAGACATCGTCGACCTTTCTTCAAAGTCCTTCTACTACGACTTTTGGGAAAGGCGGGCATTCTACAGGAAGGGGAAGCCTTTGCCCGAAAAGCCAGGTAGCTTCCAAGTCTTTTTGAAGGGCTTCAAGGATGCAAATATCTTTCTGAAAGAAAATCCCTGGCCAGACCAACATACTACAAGCTTAAGTGCTGCGTCCCGTAAAAAAAAGAGACGATGGGCTGAAGACTGTAGACCGAGTGGGCCATCGTCCGACAACGACGACGATGAGGAGCAACCAGGCACACCTGACCTGCAACGGCGAAGAGGCTTTTGGACACCAGCATTGCAACAGTCATTCAGAGAGCAACTTGAAAAATTGGTGGTCCTCGACTACATCATGCGCAATACAGACAGAGGGTTGGACAACTGGATGATCAAAGTCGATCAAAAGACACAAGAAGCCACAATAGTTGCGGAGCCGCCGAAGCCAAACAATGAAGAAGATGGTGAGGATGCACCAAGCCAATACACACGACAATCAATGTCAGAAATAGACCCATACGGGCGCAGGGAGCCTATGAGAGCATCTAGTCGTTCAAATACACCAATGCAGAACGGCCCCTCGCCAGGCATCACGCTTGGCGCCATCGATAACAGTTTGTCATGGCCATGGAAGCACCCTGATGCTGTGAGTAGCCTTACAATGCGACGCAGTGATGACGATGCTAACATGCAATAGTGGCGAAGCTATCCTTTCGGTTGGCTGTTCCTGCCCGTTTCTCTTATTGGCCAACCTTTTTCCGAGGCCACTCGCAGACATTTCCTCCCGCTTCTGACGTCGAAACAATGGTGGAGCGATACGCAGGCGGCGCTCAGGAAGTGCTTCTCTCAAGATGCTGATTTCAAAGAACGCATGTACGCAAAGCAGATCGCGGTGATGAAAGGTCAAGCATGGAATGTGGTGGAGACTCTAAAGACGCCCGATCACGGCCCGTTGGAGCTTACGAGACGAGCGCGTGTGTGCGTGTGGGACGACATTGTGGAGATACCTATCGCAGTACCTCTGCGGGCTCCCTCTGCGGAAATGCGGCGAAAGCAACAGCCTAACCGGCACCAAAGGCTTGATGAAGAGCACGAAGAGATGGATATCACCGCCCTCCAAACACCACCTCAGAAGCCTCAACAGGACCTTATGAACTCCCCACCTTTCGATTCAGCGCATGAGAACCGCTTCAATCTCACCCGCAATTCCTCGTCTCTCGATGCTCGGCGCGCCCCTCCTGTGGATGCACCCATATCTCCTGCAACCGTGAACGATGTGCCCTGGCCAAGTCGAAAGGTCCAAAAATCCAATGGGAGACCCGTGCACCGCTCGCGCATGAGCTACGACACGCCACGGCACGACAGCAGCAGGCGGCAAAGACGCTTCTCTCTGAACTTACGCAGAGATGATTACGACGATGATGAAGGCGATCTAGGCTACGCAGCGAACGAGGACATGGAGGGCAATCGCA
Organism: Leptosphaerulina australis; assembly: GCA_026120165.1. Classification (NCBI taxonomy): domain Eukaryota; kingdom Fungi; phylum Ascomycota; class Dothideomycetes; order Pleosporales; family Didymellaceae; genus Leptosphaerulina; species Leptosphaerulina australis. Next base: position 125,075 of record JALRMI010000020.1, read on the forward strand.
AAAAGGTTATTGTCGAAAGGCTTGAGATGGTCAAGGGCAGAAACCCAGTGTTCACGTGGTGTTGATGATCATTGTAGCAATAATACCTGACATGAAGAAGGGGAGCCATTTTGCATAGCTGGCGTTGGATTGGGCGTTTTGCATAAAGGCGTTGGACGAGTGCGACATTGTAGCAACATCACATACTGCTGTAGCACATGGACTTCGGGGCGGCGCACGGCTCCTCTGCCGAGATACCCCACGATACAGTTTCTTCCGGTGAATCAGAAACAATTTCAAAGTGCCAAGTAGTCTGCTGACCTGAGTTTCCGAATTCAGGTTTGTACGAGAGATTTTGAGATGATGGTTGCAAAACCTCGGAAGGGCGCAAACATGAATGCGTCATCTGATCTTGTAAGGCAACGAGCCACTAGCCACTGCCGCTCGGGCCTCCTTCAACAGAACATGAAAGTCGACGTTTTGCAACAGTCCTTATCGCTGACTGCACGCAAAGAGTGTGCCTTCATCAACATGCATCTCTGATCAGCGCGCACACAGTGTTGTACCCCGTTGACCAAATCGCGACATGAGACCACGCAGCTTGCTGCCAAATCCTCAACTTTCACTTGTACAGCCCCCAGATCTGAGTGGCGCGTGACCTGTACCTCACCCGCATCGAAGCCAGGAACTTGCGCACAACGATCGATCTTGCAGGCTCTACAATATTCTCCAGCATTTCAACACTAGCCTCATCGACTGGCAGGAGACTTATCGAGTATACTTTTTGCACCAGCGAGCGTACGATCTCTCGGTCAATGCTAGATGCGCTGTGCTAGCGAGCATCAAAGTATTGTCGAAAGAGCCGGGATCTCGTTGACCAGGTTAGCTGAAGCCTAAAGGCACTCTCTAATCTGTAACAACACCTCTGTTTCCTGCTGTACACAATGAATCCCGCTTTATTACTTGACCCCCGTGGGGCGCGAAAGAAAGGTAACCTTTTCATTCTTACTATCTTGTATTCTTCCACACGTTTTCTCTTATTCGCTTTGTACTTTCATCAACTGTCATGTTTTTTTGAAGCAACTGACTTGGGCATGAGTGATTTCCTACTCTATAGCACCATTTCACCTACATCTTCACTCGATGCTGTGTGGGAGTGGCCAGGCGCACCACATGACATCACCAAAAAAAACTCTTTCCACGAAACTTCAGACTATCTGTCGCCTTATTCAATTCTATGAGGCACTGAGCTAATGCTACAATCTCCAGGTGAACAAGCTGCGCAACAGAATCAGACACCACCAACCACCCCCCGTTTTGACCCTACAGCGCTTCTCAATCCCAAATCAGCACCTAAGCGACCAGCTTCATCCGAAGAGGAAGTCAAGCGTGGGCGTGTCGGACCTATCTCTTCCGGTCAAGTATCGTTAGTGGAACGCTTGCACAACGTGCAAGAGCGTACGGCTTCACCAGCGAAGCGTATCAAGACAGCAGACGAGCAGCAACGAAAGAAGGCGCCCTCGAAGAGTGTCCACTTTGGAGGTAGCAGCGCTCTTGATTTGACAAATAATGGACACACTCCTGTACCTGCATCGGCGCAGGTCGATCTGACGATGAGTATGTAGCCCACTGTTCTTCGCTCGAACTTTACTGACTCTTCGTAGGTGATGACGATGAGATCGAGGTTGTTCAAGACAATATGTCGCAAACAATTTGCATTGGCAAGGTCGAACAGGCATACATCATGATGCACACTGTACCATTTCCCGATGCGAAGAAGTACGTCGGCAACCATGGCGCATTGGGCAGAATCAGAGTGAACTTTCGAAGGGCTGGCCAAAAATCAGACCTCGCCATACTTGTCACCGATGCTGTAGGCAAGGAGTTTGGTAGGGTGGACAAGAAGACTGCACAAGCCCTCGCCCCACTCATGGATGCTGCAGCGAGTAGTGGCATGAGGTGGACAGCTTGGACTGATCCGCGAAAGCGTCAAGGCAATGAACCCACTACCCCTGGTGTAGCACATCACACCCTCATCTCCATGACTCTGCAGTTATACTGTCCACGCAAGAACTCCCATGGGATCGGCCTGTACCTGAAGAACAAGAACGTGAGATTGACAAGACCTACGTGGGAACTTCAGAAGTTCGACTACTTCAATCCGCAAACGCAGGAAGCTGCCACTAAAGTCCAGATGGAGCATCCGATGGTTGGTTACCACACGAACTTACACACACATTCTTTGGGTATACCAACAAGCAACTATGTCTTACGCAGCGTCAATGAGATCCGCGAGGATGTCCAGAATGTGTTTGACACTGTCATTGGGAGTTCTGAGGAAGTGCCGATGCGCGAGCCATCCTCACATATCAAGACCGAGCTCTATCCTCACCAGAAGCAGGCTCTTTACTTCATGTGGAACAGAGAGCAAGATCGTACCGGCGAAGAAGCAGATAACTCCGACTCACTTTGGAAGGCGCGGTACCGCGACAATGGCCGCAAAAAGTACATCCACGTCATTACTGGCATGGAGGTCGAAGAGAAGCCGAAGCCTTGTCGTGGTGGCATCTTGGCAGACGAGATGGGTCTGGGCAAGACGCTCAGCGTACTCTCTCTCATCGCTGACGACGCGTCAACCAAGGACGCCCGGGATTTTGCAACGAAAAAACCCCCACTGAATCCGAATGGGGGGGCTATTCAGCCAGTCATCAATAGCAGGGCCACTCTTCTTGTCTGTCCACTCAGTACAATGACAAATTGGAGGGAACAGATGAAGGAACACTTTCCTGTCGGTAGTGCGCTCAAGTGGACCCGCTATCACGGCAGCGAACGTTTTGCTATGGATCAGCATGAGCTCGCGGACTACGATGTCGTCATTACCACCTATCACATTGTCGCCAAAGACATGTATGATAGAAAGAGGGCACTACCTTACATTAACTGGTTTCGGGTGGTGTTAGATGAAGCCCATACCATTCGCAACCCTACGGCGCAATCCAGGGCCACATGCGCACTTCCCGGACAGCGCAGATGGGCTGTGACTGGTACACCTGTTCAGAACCGTCTTGAGGTAAGCTACAAATTTCGGACAACCATTTGCACCACTGACTCCGTACACAGGACCTTGGCGCTCTGTTCAACTTCATCAACCTGTATCCCTTTAACACAACTTACGGCTTTCATCATTATATCCTCAGTCCTTTTAAAGCCGCCGATCCTGAAGTTGTCCCTAAGTTACAACTTCTAGTCAGTACAGTCACAATTCGTCGAACTAAGGATATCATAAAAGACGAAGTGCCGAAGCGCAACGACTTGATTGTTCGGTTGCAGTTCTCCAGAGCAGAGCAACAGCTGCATGATTGGTTCGAGACAGATACCCAACGCAAAATCAATGTCGTTACAGCGGGCGAGAAAATAGGAGGTCATTCATACGCACGCATTCTGACAGCTATCCTCAACCTGCGCCTCATATGCGCACACGGTCGAGATCTGCTGAGTGAAGATGCTTTGAAGACGACTGACGGCATGTCTTTCGAGCAGCCCATGGAGATTGGTGATGAAGAGGAAGACTGTCCCTCTCTTACTCGACAGCAAGCATACGAGATGCTTGATCTCCTCTGCCAAACTAGCACCGATACCTGCGCCTACTGCTCGAAGTCTGTGTATCTTGATGTTGACGCTGAGGATGAGGATGAAGACGGCGAGCCGCCAAACTTGATCGGCCACATGACTCCGTGCTATCACATCGTCTGTCCGAAGCATACCAAGAAGCTCAGGACAGACTACAATGACAATAAACTCGACGGCATGGTCCGGTGCCATTTCTGTGAGGACAAGGTCAAACCCTCACTGTTCGAACTCAACCGTCAAGATTACCAGGAGTTCTGTGATGAGCGCGACAGGTTGCGTAAGGATCCCAAGCTCTCGAAGAAGATCAATAGCTACGCTGGCCCACACACGAAGACCCAGGCTTTGCTCAACGACCTTGCAGAATTCCATCAGTGGAGTCTTGACCACCCTGAAGAGCGACCAATTAAAAGGTAAGTGAGCCCGGTCCCGGCTCCGGACTGCATTGTGAAACGGCCAACTAATGATTTGTTCAGCGTCGTGTTTTCCAGCTGGACAACGCATCTTGATCTCATCGAAATCGCGCTCAAGAACCACTCGCACCAATACGTTCGCCTCGACGGCCGCATGTCCCGCGACGCCCGAGACAAGTCCATGCGTGTCTTCCGTGAAGACCCTTCCATCCGCGTAATGCTGGTCTCCATTGGTGCCGGCGGTCTCGGTCTGAACCTCACCACCGCCAACAAAGTGTTCATGATGGAGCCCCAGTTCAACCCTGCTGCTGAAGCCCAGGCTGTTGACCGTGTGCACAGATTGGGGCAGGACAGGGAGGTTACAATAAAACGGTTTATAATGGAGAAGAGCTTTGAAGAAAAGATGTTGGTATTACAGGAAAAGAAGAAGGCGCTCGCGGACTTGACCATGGCGAGGGAAAAGAAAAGCAAGGGAGAGGCTACAAAGCAGAGGCTAGAAGAGCTGAGAAGTTTGTTCAGGTGAGCTAGAGCATGGAGGATGATGCCAGTCGCCATGGCTGTGTAGCGATTCGAATCTGTGCAGAAGCATACATGACCATCTTGGATCGTCTTGAGAGGATGAATACTTGCTTGGGGTCGAATACGTCAGCGCATCTACTCGGCTGTAATTCTGAAATACTGGTCTTGTAGCGTACGCGATGTAGTTCTGGTGAGACATAGCCTTTGTAGGCTCAATCGTAGAACGTCAGCAGTACTGTGCGCACAGCTCGGGCGCATATATCCATAGCGCAGGCATCTTACAGGATTTCTTGTCCTTATGAAAGAACCTTCTACGCTCAATTCTTTTCTTCATATTGGCTATGTTCTTAGCCACGTTGATGGAATACTACTGCTATGTGCTAACCCTCCCGATATTTCTCTAACTTCTTGTAATACGTGATCATACAAGCGTTTCTAGGATGTTGCACACTATCGCTGTCCTTCCAAACTTACAAATCAAATCTATCAACAACTTCTGCTGCAAAAGCCATGTGGAGGCTCTGCAAGCCATTACGAATATAGCACGAACGCAGCGTAATTGCTCAAGCACTGCCAACACCACCGAATATTATTTCATTGCTCACATACTTCTAACGATACTTGATCGACGCAATGTCTGACTCAACCCATTCTAGTGACCACAGCATACTTGTCTCGACCATAGAGCTCGCCTACGGCTAGGTAAACAACTCATCTGCAACGCGACATTTCAAACGCACATACAGCCTGTCAGTCGCCACCACACGATTGAACACAGGACTAACTTGCCCAGCGTCTACTCCATTAAAAGAGACCTGGCCCTTCTACACGACGTAGACATAACCATAATCACTCCAAAAGCAATTTTCATGTCATGGGTCTAGAAATAGACACATCGCACTACACGGACCCGCCTTGCGACGGCCCTGCACGCAAATTGCACGACGTGGTATGTTGGGATCACAACGTTATGACGGGAGCTCAGCATGGCGAAGGCTTAGCATCCGCCACAGTGTGGCGCGATGGATGGGTCGGACGAGCGGATGGGGTGCAGTGTGGCTGCGGATAACGGGCGGATGGATCGGTCGCGACGTTATTTCCGCAGCCTTGCTTGCTCCCAAGAAGTGTTCAACTCCACATCCTGGCTGTCGAAGACACAGTACGGTTTTGCTACTGAAGACGAACGGAGTCGATATACACGTTGTGGCGGCAAAAACACGCGTGGAGATTGCTGGGGCCTGCGAGTACGTGCATCTGTGATCGATATCTATACACGGTGCCTCATGCTTGGCTGCGGGTACTCTATAGGCAGAGGTTGAGATGAGCGGACGACAAGTACGGACCCCGATGGGCGCTCACGGTTGACGATGAGGAAGGCAGCAAGGTATGCAATGTTCGCTACTCGTCGGCTACAAGACAGTGGAACAAACAGATGAGAGGGAACGAAGTGTAAATCTGAAGTTACTAACATTAATATCGTAGAACTATGTGCATGTATATTTGTTATTGTGTCCCGGATCTAGGAGCAAGACATGATACCGAACCAAGATCATGCCCGGCCGCCGATATGAAATCGCCTCCCACACCAATACTCAAGTGGTGTAAAAGAAGTCAGGGCGGTTGTCACCCATGATTTCAATCTCCTCCTCGGTCTTGTTTTGCATCCAGTGATCACGCTTGCCCTCCTTACGAAGCCTGTTCTCGCGCTTGAGCATGACATGCATAAAAATTGTTCCACCGAACAGGAACAAAAACTGGTATGCGAGCACGACACCGTGGCCAGTCCAGTACCGTGGCTTCTCCTTCTGGGAATAGATGTTGGACGAAACGACACCGTTCATGTTACCCCAGCCGACGACAACACCAACCATGACACCACGCTTCAGCGAGCCTTCGACATTGTTAGATGCCCAGGTTAAGGTGTTGGATACAGTAGGGTAGATACCAACGGCGCCAAGGAAGGTACCGGCGTATTGGACGTGCGAGTTGTTTGTGGAGAGCAGCATGGCGAAACCAATGCATCCGATGAATGAGATGACCATGTTGCAGTATCCACGCCACTTTGTGTGGTCGGCAACGAAACCGATGACGACGGTCATGGCGGCAGCAACCGCGTAGGGAGGAACGGACATAAGCTGAGCCTTGGTGCCGGTATAGCCCATACCTAGGAGAATAGTGGGGAGGAATAGCGAGAAGCAGTACAGGGGGCACAGGCAACCCATGTAGATGACGGCGTAGCCCCAGGTCTTCCAGTCCTTGAGCGCGGCATAAACGTGGCGACGATCGATGTGTCCAACAGTGGCGCGAGATTGGCCATCAGCGCGGAGACGACGGAGGGCCCTGAGCTTCTCGTCGGCGGTGAGGAAAGAGGCGGTATCTGGGAAGTTGAATGTCATCCACCAGCAGAAAATGCCGACAGCAACAGTCATGAGACCCTCAATGATGAAGATCCAACGCCACCCCTCGTAGCCGCCAACGCCATGCATGTTGGTGATGGCAGCTGCAAGAAGACCACCGAAGGAACCAGCAAGCGCCGCGGCGGAGAAGAACATGGCGGCGCGGAGACCGAGTTCCTGGCGCTTGTACCAGCAAGAAAGGTAGTAGTTGACACCAGGGAAGAGACCAGCTTCAGCGATACCGAGGAACCAACGGCAGGCGAGGAGACCAGCCTTGTTGGTGACGACACCCATGAGCGTCATGATGATGCCCCATGCGAGAATGATAGAGGTGAAGAAGACGCGGGGCGACCACCTCTTGATGAGGATGTTGGTCAGAGGCTCGAAACCAGCGTAGGAGATGAAGAAGATGGTGAGGGCATTGTTGTAATCTCGGCCACCCATTTTCAAATCAGGCTCCATTAGCGCAACACGGGCGTTACCGATATTTGTGCGGTCCAAGAAGCTGAGAGGGGAGCAATGAGCATAAAGTTTCACCTGATTGACAGAAAGGACAAACTTACGACAAGAGGTACAGGAGCGAAAGCCACGGGATCAGCCACATATCCATCTTCCAGACGAGAGCCTTGTCCTGTGGAAGGTCAGTATACAGCAATTAATGGAAAACGAAACCCCAAAGGGAGGATCAACGTACAAGACGAGCACGCTCCTCGTCGCTCTTGCCGGCATCTGGGTCAGGAAGTTCATCGTATTCCCCGCCACCGGAGCTGATATCAGAGCTGTCGTTGTAGATGGCAGCCGACTTCTCGTCGGTGCGTTCAAGACTGGACTGATGGCCAGCGACCTCAGGGTCTGTGGCATTCTTCTCAGCGACCATGGTAACAGATGGTGTTGGAGAGAAACAGGAGTCTTGTAGTGCAGCACCTGGAAGGAGAGGTGGGCACCTGGGGTCTCTATATGTACTCGCAGACCTCACCCACCGTGTCGAAAAAGGTGCAGGTCCAGTACTATGGACCAGGGTAGGTGCATGCTAGTGCCTCACTGGCCGCTGGTCCCCCATGGGGGGGCAGTTGGACAAATAAAAGCGCGGGCGAATCCTCTTGGTCCGTCCACACTGTGCATCCGAGTGTGGCGGAGTGAGATTGCAAGAGAGAGACACCTGGAAGGACCCTGGACTGCTGGATGCAGTAGAGTCGAGTTCCACGAGCGCGCTACAACTGTGAGAGCTATTACTAGCGCAGTCTGCCACAGGAGGCTCTGGACACTGTGTAGCCTTGCGTTTAGCAAAGCTACACCGATCGTAACCTATCATTTGGTAGAGGTTCTGTTTCAGCCTGCAGTCCAACACTCAGGAGCTTGTACCGATACCTCAACCGCCGATTGCCAATGCGAGACTTGCTGTCCACTATGCTGTTAGAATGCTGTTAGACAGTGACCACCCCGCCATTAGTCGGGCCAAGAGTATGTTTATGGCAAGCGTTGGAATCTTGAACCCCCGAGATGATGTTGTAGTCGAGTCTGGGCGCTCTTCACGCGGCCAGCAGTGTCTCGTAGAAAACGCCACCCAAGACCTTGGCATAACGCCCACCCAGGCCAAAGAAGCACGCAGATACGGATAAGGCCTATGGACAGACGAGGGTGCATTCTTCATCCGACAGGGGGACTGAAGCTTTGTCAGTGCGCTCCTTACCATTGCACAAAGTGCCCGCTCTTGTGTAATGTGCCAATTTTATATATCTCATCGGGTTGCGTATTGCTGACCATTGTAGATCTCTCCAACGTCTTCCTCCCCGGATTCTTAGTCTTAGGCGCGGAGCGCAGATTTCCTCCATCTTGGCCCGCTGTGGGGCCGAGTAGTGCTCCCCGCATGCGGAGGCCCCGGCGTAAAGGAGCGTGCTCATCTCCCCCAGAATCCAGACAGCGCTATCAACATGTTGGATCTGTGTACAGTAATCATCAGTCTAATCTCTGTCTGACTGCAGTCACTTCCGCTATCGGTGCTTAAATCACAGTGTGCATTCAGTCATAGGCAGGGGCTCACAAGAGAAAGCCACCGCTGACGGGCGCCCAGTGTCCTCGGTGCTCCCTCCGTGCGCATTCACATCGGGCAAAAGGAGTGTTGCCGCGCTGCAATTCGCTCGTAAATCGTTCGTGGCGTCTATGCTAGCGGGTCAAAGGGAATGCTGATCCGCGGTTTCTCAAACATGTCGTCTGTCTGCTGTTGGAATCTGCAATTAGCCACCCCTGCACGCTCCCCCATTGTCAATATGCCCCTGGGTACTGCAATCAACGCAGTGGTTAAATGCACGCGATTCGCATGGGACAGCAGCTGTTGGTGCTCTGTCGGTACGCTGTCATACGCCCTTGGTACGCTGTCATACACGGTCGTTACGCTGTCAGTACTACCGTAATCAAGTGAGACGTGAGGCAATTCGCCAGACCTGGGTTCTGGGTTCGTTGTATCGCTTCGTTAGAGGTGCCAAGCATTGTCTACACGTGGCCGCCTGCCGGCCTTGGTATACAGCTGCTTACCACCGATACAGCACTCTTTGCCATGCTTCCTGGGGTTGTGTGCTGTCTCATCATGCACAGCGCCAGCCTCTCATTCCAGCTCGGTTCTTCATTGTCGCGCTGCCCTGAGCTCAGTTCTTTCCATGACAAGATGTGAACTACCGATACCAAGCCCTTCTCCACACCCAGACGTCACGCATTGCCCAATAAAAGGCCCAAGGCGACGATTGATCTTCTACACCAAGTGATCTGCCACATACCGGCGGCTTGGGGGACAGCATCTCGTCGCGTGGCTACTATGCTTGGAATGCACGCAATCGTAACAGTTTGATGTCATAACTACTGTGAACCATCTGGGCTGTGGATGCTTCCACTCGACCGGTCAGCCAGTCTCAATCAGCGGGCGTTATGGCCGTCCGGATATCTGGAAGTATAGGGGCAGTTCAACGAATGTCTAATGGAAGGAAGGTGATAGGCTGGTTACACGCGATGGTACTCTGGAGCGCCGGGTTACGGTCTGGTACACGAACATGCAAGCAATGTGGGTAAAATAGCCAGGAACGAGAATGAGTATTCAAATGAGTGTGTTGCGTGCTTCGAGCCCAATTTTACCGCTGCATTGTCCTGCGCGCTTGAAGCACAAGTCAGCCTGACCTTTTAGACGCGGTATTATCGAATGCACAATGTGTTACTCTGGCTTTGATCTGTTCCGAGATGAGCAAGTCGGAAGCAAAGGCTCCCCGATCAGCACTGGCTCTGGGGTAAAAGGATACGACTGTGCCGCAATCTCGCAAGATTGAATTCGGTTGCGGAAGAGTAAGGAGGATGCCGCTGAGGACGTGTTCAATGCAGGGGCATGCATGTACGGACATGCTTTGCTTTTGGCATGTCATAAGGTTTCCATCAATAATAACGAGTTAGGTCTCTTCATGTTGCAATCCACTTTTTTTATTGCTTTATGCTGCTGTTCGATGCTGGCGTATGTTGTGCTGCCAAAGCGCCAATCTGGACCCACCTTACCTATACACAAACATCCATGCGAGCCACGCTTGGGTCGTGGTCGGAGACTTGCTCATCGTACGAAACCCATGTGGTGAGATGGACATGCTCGTACTTCGCTTTGCTGGTCAAGCTCGGTGAGATGAACATGTGGTCGAGCTGCTGCGCGTTCATGTCAAAGAGGTATGTGTAGCGCTCCAGCTTGTCAATGCCAGCAACCGCGTCCATGTCCTTCAACCCCGAGATCTGGACGTACTGCTTCAGCGGCTCAACGAATGTGAACTCGTTGAAATCACCAGCCGTGATGATGCGAGCGTTCTTGTCCTTGTTGAGGATCTCCTGTGGAAGATGTTAGCGGATGGTTCGTGTCCTATGCTTCGCCGCTAAAGCATGTCGCTTTTGTGTGAAAAGTGGCGTTTTGTACTACCGCGGCTGGAAGGAACTGCGTCAAGCAACCTGCAGCCTTCCCGCAAAGTACGAGCTTGGAATGTCTTGGGGAAGCTTTCCAGAACATACCTTAACAAAGTTTGCGGTCAAAGTAGCCTGCTCCAGTCTGTCATCAACACCTCCATTCACAGGCGGACGTGCATCTCCCATGATGCTGCTGCTTCCTCCTTTTGATCCGAAGTGAACGTTGATGGTGAAGAAATTACCAGAACTCTTGCCCTTCTTGCCAATAACTTCCCACTGCGCAACAAGAGGCTTGCGACTTGCTGTCCAAGCCTCACTCGCGGGCTCAATACGACCTGGGTTGAAGCTAAGAGCAGGGCCATTGACAACTTCGGTCTTGCTGAGAGCGCCACCTGGATTGGGCTTGTAGAGGCGAACAAGCGAGGGCTTATACAGATAAGCGACACGAATGTTACCGCCAGGCTGTCCGCCGTCCTGATCGTCGACAGGCGCAATATCAACGAACGTGTAGTTCGGACCTCCGGCTGCACTGATAGCCTTGGTGAGAGTACTCAGAGTAAGGTTTGCGGATACGACTGAAAGAGGAGTTAGCGTGGGGTAAAGATAAACATCAAAGTAATGCCGGCCGCGCATAACGATGGGTAGGACTCGGCACAGTTTGTTGACTCACCTGCATCGTTAGTAGGACCATTGTCGTCTTGGACCTCTTGAATAAAGACTACATCTGGGCTCTTCAAGTAATCGACAATCTGCTCGGCGACATGGGGAAGATGCGATGAGGTTGGCGCCAAGTTCTCAACGTTGTATGCGCCGAAGGTGATACCACCGCAATCGTTCTTGGACTCGAGTTTGGTGGGCTTGGGTGTCAGCGGCTTCTTCGAATCGGTGACCTTCAAAGCAGTCGAAGGCAAGATGCGGTAGTAACCGAAGGCGTAGGTAACAACGCCGGTTATCTCCTCCAAGCTGTCACCCATGCGGGTATCGGTAGGATTCTTGGAGCCATCCAGCGGTGAACCGACAGTGATGGCCTCAGGGTTGGCGTCCTTGTCGGTTGTGGTTAGACCATCACGATCGTTGGTTCCAGTGACCTTCCAGCTTCCAGCGACCCAGGTGTCACCGTACTGGTTCGGCTTAGTAAGCGCCCTCGGCTTCTTGACAGTGACCAGCTCGCCGGTCAGACTCTCCCAGAAGTCTAGTCCATATTTCTTTGGCTCTAGCACTGGGTTTGCAACACTAATCTGCGACTTGTTGTTCGGCACCGCAAAGACGTCGCCGCCGTCCAAGCTGCTGTACTGCTCTGTTGGTGGATTGCCGGTGTCCTTGCCAATGACCAAGGGTGTCACCTTGTTGCCCCTGCTGACGACCCTCTCCAGAACCGGATTCGAGATCTCCGTCAGATAGATGTAGTCCTTGTTACTACGGTACTCGAGTACCTTTCCACCGATGGTGATGGCATCGCCAACAGTCAAGTTGGCGCCAAACGTGCGACCAAAAACGTATACCGAATCAGAGGTGCGCTCGTCACGATCAGGCGTTGTCGAACGAATCCAGAGACCATCAGGGCCCTTCGCAGTAATGACACCTGTCACATTGGACACAGTCTGGTCCTTGAGGGGCGACAGGTACTTGTTGCCGTTGATCTCAGCAATGGTGGTTGCCGAGGAGAGGGCAAGGGAGGTTGCAAGAGCGATCAGGCGCGCGATAGGAACCATTCTGTCGATGCACTTTGTCCACGGGCGCAATAGATCCACAGCAAGCTGCCCTCACTCTTATACAAATTCATCTCCGAGGTCTTCATTGATGTGCCACAAGCAAGCTCCTGCCTAGGGACTAGGTTGCTACGAGCATCGCCATGTGAGCCATTACGCTTGACCTGTTCCTGGCATCTGCACCGGGAACCTAGCTTACTACCTATGATAGCAGGAGAAGAACAGCTGTCGGAGTCGCGCGAAGCTGCCCGCTGCTTGGCACTGAGGAGCACTACGACGCGTGCAACATGTGATAGGCTAGGAGATGCCGATGAGCCTACCCAATGTAGAAGGTGGGCGGTATTGGAGATTGGGCGGCGAGAGCCGCTAGGTGGCTGGTGGATATTTCCTATCATCCATAGACATAGTCGAGATAACACACGTGGAGTTGAGATGGATTGCCAGAAGTGTGGTGTTCAGGAGAAAGCTGATGCAGATTTGCTCTTGTGATGCAAGAAGGCAATGGTCCACCAACCACAGTGCCGCACGTGGAAAGGACAGAAAATTGTTTAGTCTTTTGAAGAATCCATCACAGTCTGCGGTTCTATTCACGGTCCACTATGTGTGAATCATATTCGGTAATGCAACTAGGTGTTATAGCAAGGCCTAGGTTGGCTCTTGAGGTATCACGTGAGGGCACGCTAGTGTGCGTTTCCATCCAACCAGAGAGCTTGGAAAAACGACAACACACAGCGAGAACTTGATTTTTGGAATTTACGCTTTATGTCGAACGTAAAAGGTTGCTCGTGAAGCCAATTGACTAGCTGTCATTTCGACGTAATGCCCACAGCGGCCGAAGTGCAATGGCGACACCTTGGCCTCAACGACCCGTATGGTCAACTCCATACCGCGAGCATGCTACACAACTCAGCACTTACCTCCAGGAAACACTGAATTGCATAGAACGCACTAATAGCCAGCCTGTGCCAGCAGATCTGGTAAAGATTATTGTTCATGGCACGCTAGCACTCCTGCTGAAAGTACAACACACCCCTGACCTAGATACGATCTGCGACGCCCTTCGCATCCTCCAAACTGAAAACAAAAACTACCACGGAAACTACCGTAAATACACTCGATGCCATCAAGAATGAGGTTAGAACAACACTGAAACTTTGCTTTGTAGTTCGTCAAAGCAGGAACTGATGATGATGGAAAGGGATCATCTTGAGGTACCCATCCAGGATCATTACCATCATGGGCATAAAAAGATGGTAGAAGGTCGTAATTCAGCGGAGTGCAAGAGTGACGACGCCGCCCATCATGAATGTCATTGAAAATTGTAGAGATCCTGTCAGAATGGTCATTAGTAGGCTGTAAGAGAGCAGATTTGGCTATTCGAAGAGGTTTTGGAAAGGGGCTTTCGGAAAATGCATTTGGTAATAATCATTCAGCTTGGACACTTTGGTGTTGTTTTGACATGTTCTCTAGTTGTTAGGGATTGGGAATCACCCCTCATTATCTCTTGTACTTTCATAGAACACCACCCTTACCAGATAAGTGAATCATCTCGTCTTATATAGTCATAGACTCCCATAGACGTAGGGGTGGACACGAATACGAATCCGTAAGATTTTGCGTTATTCGTATTCGCATTCGCAAGTTGAAGAAAGCTACGAATGTTCGTATTCGTAAGGTAACGCCTTATCGAATGCGAATGCAAACATTCGTAATTTTTCTGCCAAGGCTACAGAGATCACGTGCATTTGTCTACCATAGATGGTACCCTTCGAAGTCGAATCAGGATTCATCAGCTCAAAGAGAGCAGAATACCAAGCTAAAAAACATTGATGATCGTGTGCTGCAGAAACTGCAGCCTCAAAAGAAGCAACGTTCTGACATCCACCGTTGCTTTGAAGAAGATTTGGTGACGGTTCACGAATCTGTCACGAAGGAAAAGGATTGGCTATTTTCTTGGTGGAGAATGTATAGAGACGAATACCCCCAGATTGCAGCGGCTGAAGAGACTACCTAGCAGTACCAGCTTCTGAGGTGGTAGCAGAAAGGCTCTTTAGTCGCGGACGGGATTTGTTGGGTGTACGGCGATACTTCTTGAATGCAGAGACTATGAGGCGGGTAATGCTGCTGAGAGATAATAGAAATCCGAAGATCCTCCATAGAAACAACGAATAATACGAATAATTACGAATAATATTGAAAAGAGACCCCCTGTTGGAGTATGACTGCCATAGGGGAATCTAAAGACTGAGTAGCAGAGTAGGCTACCTTGAACAAAACAATGAATTCGATAACCATGCTACAACTAAGTTCTACATCTACTTATAATGAAGTTGTTCATGTTGACGTTTGTGCGGTTGTGTGACCTAGCAACCAACTTGCAAGCGGGCGCCTATGTAGGTTGTCACGAGCAACCATCCAATCCCTGGTTGTGTACCGCACAAACGTTCCTTCAATCAACCTGTACTGAATACTCGTTTTCTCAACAAATAAAGGCAATTATATTCGCGTTCGCATTCGCAACCAAAAAATGCTGCGAATGCGAATGAAAAGTTACGAATATTCGTACGAATGCGAATATACCCGTTATTCGTGTCCACCCCTACTTAGACGTTAAATAAAAATCAATCAATCAAGTTGTTAGGGAGGTGCTGCAGGGACTTGGTTGCAGTATGGCCGGGTGAGATTTGGTATGGACGGTTCAGCTTAAGCAAGGCTTGGCCGCCCAACCTTTAGAGTTGGCCCGATGACGTGAAACCTGATCTTGCATAGCCGTTATCGATCCTCATCCTGGGTTCCAACACTGAAAGCGCGCTGGAATTATCACAAATTTCCAGGGTTGTCAACAATCAATTAAGTGGGGCTCAGAGGACTCGGATTGAATTGATTGATTACTGTTGCCAAAACGAGGCTGGTTGATATATTGTCCTCCCTGGTAATTACCCCTATTGGCTTAGCAACTACCTATACAGGTTCAAATCCTCCCTTGTTGGGTAAGCGCGTAAAGTCAGAAGTCAGATCGAATTGATTGTTGATAACTCTGCACATTTCAAATCCAGGCTTTCATAAGACCCGTGATCCGCCTTGCGCATGGCTTCCTGAGCCTTTTTCACAGCAGCTTGAACAACTCCTGACTCCGCCTCTAGTTCCTTCAAACGCTTGTTCCAAAAGGACCATCGCTCCAAACTCATCAATTGATCCGATGGTGCTTCGCTGGGATCTTGGAAAAGCGCACCCGGTGAGGAGTGTGGCTTCAAAGCCCAACTCCTCTGGCCCTTCTCTGCTCCTTGTCGAAATTTGCGGCCACATATCACTAGCCACTCTGCCGCCGCCGGAATCTCGAAGTCCAGTAGTGCAGTGCTGCTCTCCAGGGCGTCTGCAACAGCTTCGTATCCCCAGTCGATGGGGATGCCGGCAAGGCCTGCGTTGCATAGTCGTGCCTCGATTTCCGCCTTTCTGACGTGCTCATTCCTTAGTGTATCGCGCTTTTGACCATCCGTTTCGTTTGCATTCTTTCTCCAGCTACCTGACTGATATGAGTCGGACCACAGATTTCCGAAACCTGGGAGCCCTTTCCAGAGGGTCTCGCTGGGCCGTTCGCTGTCCTTTAGGGCGGTAAAATCAGGCTCTGGTAAACTCTCAATTGCTTGAATGAGCTCAACCAATGATTCTGTATGTTCTGAAGAAACTTCCACGAGAGCATCCATAATGAAAGCCCAAAGGCGGATAAGGTCTTCTCTTGGGTTGTCTGCGCCCACTATGGGTTGAGTGATGGCCTGAGCAGCTTCTGTAGCAGTTGTCTTGTGGTGCAGGTAGTCTTTCAGAGCCTGTGCTTCTTCAGGATGGCATCCATCCTCGACATTGCCATCGGGTGAGAGCTTCGAAGAGAACCAGTCATCAGACATGACTTGGAGGAAGTAAATGAGTAAAGTAAGTTAAAACCCTAGGGCTGCTGCAGATATTCAAAATTATGAGAGATTTTGCCTTTTTTTATCTTGCGGAAGGCAGAGATGACACTGAAATATACTATGATAATAGAGTCCTTGGGCTCACCGCATCTCGGTGACGTCACACGCACAAGGCAGACAGCTGCACACGCCACAGAAGCAACTACGTAAAATGCGTTGCACAATGATGAGGCTGAGTGAGCTCAAGGTGGACAGGATATTATTGCCGGGTAAAAGGCCATGTTAGATGGAGGATATTACGTTATTTTATAAGAGTTCTTTCGCTATCTGTGCCCTGGTTGGCAATATGATTCGTAGATTCACTGGACAAACAAGAAAACACAACACAGAATTCATCGGATTTACCCTATCGCACTTGAACATCTAATCTCAAAAATTCACGTGAAGCAACGAGCAGGGTGTAACAGGTCGGGCAGTGCAGCCCATTAGCCAGCAACTGAAACTTGTTTCTAGGCACGATTTGTGGTACAGTTTCCCGCAGTCGAATGTGTGATACCTGAGTGTGGATTTTTCGAGTGAGATTTTACTGAAGATGGGGCCAGGCGTTTCAGCCTGATCTTTCAATGACAGTTCCGCACGGAAGAACAACTGGATTCTGTACAACCTCGATCGAAGACAATGATCGCAACTGGTTGCTCTATCAGCTCAGGACCGGCAATGCCCATCTCAAGGCGTTGGCTGTGCATCTGGTGATTATCGTCTGTTCCATGCTTTACTCAGCCAGTACGAAAGTCCATCTAGTGCTGCTAAACTTGTTCACTTTGCGGGAAAGCTGGGTTGAATCAGCCTACCTATGCTGCTTACTACTATTGTGATCGGATGTTCCTCTTCCTTTTCGTAAGACCCGAGGTGAGCAGGCAAGGCCCACTATCTTTATAAAGGTTTAAAGAAGTTGACGAGTTCTCAATCATTGCAATTTAATCCAACATCACCTTCAAATACCAACCCAAAGTATCTTCCATCTTTTGAAAGACTCTCACATTGTCTTACAACTATTATGAAGTTCTCCATCTCAACGTCTCTCTTTATCTTCTTGGGTGTAGCCAGCGCGCTGCCGACTGAGATCGGAGCTCGAGCTCCTTCAAATGCCCCAATAAATGTAAGTATCTCGGAGACTCCACATACATGCGAGCTGACGATCCCAATCCAGTTGATTAATGGACCCAATTCATCCAAATCGTACAAGTGTGGAGACAATACTTATACCTATCACGATATATATCTTGCCGCTCAGCGAGGAACTAACCTCCATCTTGTGGGAGAGACTCGAGGAAGTAGGTTTTACCCCCTTTAATGACAGCATAGTCAGTGCCTCTTTCATATTCCACAGCAATCTAACCGTGCTACTAGGAAACTCCTACCCACATCCTCTCACCAACGACGACTCTAAGGGCAACAAACTCACTTTTCCAAAAGAATGTCCTGCCAATGACAACAGCCGCTATGAGTTTCCTCTTAAGAATGGAAGTCCCTATGATGGCAGCAAGAACAATGTCAAGCAGGGTGATGAGCGAGTTGTGTATTACTATGAGGATGGCGAGATAAGCAACGATGGCAACCCGTCGGTCTATTATTGCGGAATCATGACTCACAAGGGGGCGCCCAGTGGAGGTTTCAAACTTTGCTGAGTTATAGCAATATGATTTTAGGTTTTTAGATTGGTTAGATACTTGTGGTCAACGCGGTGGCAGATGAGGTTTACAATCTTTCTGTTTAGTTTCTCAGCGGTACAATAATTCGATAACAGACATCTTTGATACCTATGTATAAGCCAGTGTGAATGGGAAAGATACAGAAGCTTTGTTATAGTGCGACTATATTAGCTCTGGTGTTGTGTGAGTAAATGATGTTGGTCCATGCGCTCTCCCAGCTCGGCTAAGCGCACCAAGCAAAAACGTTTGCTTGACAGTTCCTCTCGACATCACCGCCCTACGGTCACTGGCTGGAGTAGATTTTAGCTGCCGAGCGACGAGGATTTTTTCGGAAGCTGTCCATATTAGCAGAGTGCTATTCTAGTCGCCGTGGGCTGGGAAAATAGCTGCCGAAATGGGCTGCATAAGCAGCTCGCAAATGGCGGGGATCTTCATCGTCTGATGGCGGGGATTTTCATCATCTTATGGTTCGGATTTTCATTGTCTGATGACTTAGATTTGGTGATATTGTATGTATCTATATCTGAACATCGTGATTGATAACCCTCAGTCTGTAGTACACCAATTTTTACTCCCAAATCGCATGTTTCCATCAACGTGAAAGGAATATTTTCACCTCTGGGGACGCCCATTCTGCATGTAATTACGCCTATCCCGTTTTTCTCCTACACAATACACCTCGTAAGGTCCTGCAATTGCCGCATGGCCATTCAATTAAGTCCACTTGCTAAACAGTAAGTGCTGGGGTACCTGAATCCAGATGTGGCACCAACCTCTCCCTTGTTGTTTCCCGTTCGCGGTAAGAAATGTCGCTTCTTTGGTCGCAGGCCTTGGAGTTTGGGATATTAAGGATTGTCAGGGGTCTTTAATTGTCGTATAACTGCTGGATTATGCCAAAAACAGGCCTTACGGCTGATTGTGTGATTGTTGGTAGGCCTTAGCACTAGTGCCAAAAAGGTAAAAACGAAATACAGGTTCTAACGATAGGTCATTGATGATGCTTCTCTACTCTATCTACCGTTGGCTCGTCGTCTCTTTATGAGAGACGACACGTGAACTCGTCTACCCCAACGTGTGTGCCACTCGTCCGTGTATGAAGGGGCATTGGGCATCATTGTACGAAGTAATATCGGACATCGGTCCGATATGCGTCTGATGTTAATTCCCTTGTCACATAGCCGACGTCTTGTATAGCCGTTGTCGATCCTCATCTTGGGTTCCAACAGTGGTGGTGATTTCGCTGTAATGTCTGAATTCATTCGAGAGTTGAGGCCTAGACATCCGCCGAGCAGCTTTCGACGTAAACAAACCTCGATTTACAAATACCTGACATCTGCTGTAAATGTGGAGTGATTAGAGTTAGTATGTGTATGTTGACACGGCAAAGGGTATCACATAGGTGATAGGTGAACCAACAACAGTCGTTGCAACGAGGTGAGCAGATGGGTTGATTGTGATTGATTCTTGCTATCTCTTGCTGGTTGTCTACTTATACTAATGGTGAGGGCGCGTTGTACTGTGCGTGCTTTCGATGTGCGAAGGGCCCTCAGGTACCAGTGTACGAAGCGACACCGTATATCCGCCCGATATACATTTGATGTCTTTGTCCCAATCAAGTTAGACGACCCGGTCACCTTTACTGGCCTCTCATCAAGACATCTCAACCGTGACGACTTCCAACACTAAAGTTTTAAATAAATACATAACACATGAATAAGGTAATATTATAGTGTTGTGATGTTGTGGCAAAGTGAGTTTGCAACATTGTTTGAGATGTATTTAAGGTCACAAATCTAAAGTAATATTCTTAAAAAATCCCCTGCCACACACACGTAAGAAATTAAGAAGTCTGTAAGCAGTGTAATCAAACCAATACTACCGAATCATTTCTAGTTTTCAGATTTATTCTATTCTTGTTGCTGCAGGCTGTGTGGTGTTGTAATATGGTCTTGGCAGTGCTGCGATAATGTTGACGAGCCAGCCGTGTACTCACCATATACTTCGGCTTACTCTACTATGCGTACAGCTTCTCTTATATATATGATGCCTCCTAAATGTACCTACGAGCCTTCCGAGGGGGCTGAAGCCGCTGCGAAATACCCCAAACGTACGCCGAAGCCTTCATTGAAGAAGCGCGAAGGCGATGGCAGCCAGTCCGTCCAGCGCGACGAAACGCCAGAGCCTCCATCTACACAACCCATAGAGCAAACACCATCAACTCAATCAAATCATATAGAGCTGCTCAACGAGTCTATACAGCTGGTGGGTGACTCGCCCCGGCGTGCATCCCCACGCCGAGCTATACAACTAACCACCCCCAAGGCCTCACAAACCGGCAATAATGATACCTGAGAATCGCAGTTGATGCTCAACAAGCCGGAGGCATCTATCATACAGCCGCCAGCCGGCTCCGACGCAGCAACAGAGGCGACAAATGAGGATACCAGTGCTGGGGAACAGTAGATTGGCGACTACAACGACATTGATTTCAAACGACTACCACGAATGGCAAAGCCGCTGACTGGGCCAAAAGGCAATACTAGCTGGATATACAAACATAGCTGGCGGGTATGGAAGGAGCACACATTTAATCCGGGGAAGATCTACTTTGTGTGTAGATACTGCCACACGCGTGAAACTAGACCTTACTATACATGAGTTACAAGGTGTCAAACAGGCTCAAGACAACAAAAGAAGAAAGAAGGCAAGGCAGAAGGTATTGCCGTTGTACTCTCACAACTTGAACAGGCAGGGAGGAGCAGTATGGTGGAGTCCTCGGTCGAAGCGTGAAGCTGACATGCGCGACGCTGCAATTGAGAAGTACAATGCCGAACGAGAGGCAGCCAAAGTTACTAAACGGGAAATAAAACATCAAACCAAGATTCTCAAGGAGAAAGAGAGGGAAGAGAAGCGTGCGGCACGAGAGGCAGCCGAGGTGGTGAGGGACCAGGCGAAGGCTGAAGAGCGCGCGTTAATCGACGCCCGCAAAGCTGAGAGAGCACGTCAAAAACTGTCAGTGGCCAGGTATCTCCCTTAGCCCTATATAGATCAGAATGGATCTGCCGCTAGGCTAGGTTCGCTCTAGTAGCCCTGGATGTATGGTAGCGATTCACTCACACAAAACCAGAGCTTAGGATAGGAACAATAGAACAATGCTTTCCCATATCGTTCCCATTCACAAAAACAAGCTCGCGACGCTGAAAAAAATACCCAACTGACTGATGGGAGACAGCGCAAAGCCTCATGTCAGTTGTAGTCAAAACCCACGAAGAAACGTAGTGATGGTGCTGGTCGTAGTCGAGTAGTTGTTCATAAGCCTTCCCCAGCACCTCTACCCACATACAACACCCACGGCCGCAAAATCGTTCAACCAAAAAAATTTGAGTAGCGAAATTTTTCGTATGAGTATATAGATTACTTCAACAAAAAATTGTATTGATTTAGCTTTTGTACGTGGCTTAATAACCTCAATTCCGTGAGTTGCAAAATGTGGTGGGGTGGCCCGTGAGGTGAACAGGCCCGTGAGGTGCACGGACACGGTAGATTGGATTGGATTGGATTTATATTTAACGTCCTATCTGAGTCATAGACTATATAAAGACGAGAAACGCAAAATGCATCTCTGAGTAATAAGGTGGTTTGTGTCAAATGAGGGTGGTTTCTATACTAGTACAAGAGATGATGTGGGTTGAAATCCAAGGGCCGATGCAGTGCAAGCAAAGCAAAAGGCAGAGGCAAGTGTAATATGAAGAAAGTGCCAGCCCAGTCTTCCATTCTTGCCTCTAAAAGTTCGGTATCGCAAGGCTTTGCTGGCTGCCTGGAATTGAGTTGTTGTCAAGTCTCAGAGACTGACGGTCGGTATGTTGGGAACTGTGTGCAGCTCCAGTCATTGTGTTATGGTGAAGAGCCGGTGCTCTGGCGAATCGATAGTGCCTCTGGGTGAGCAGACGCGTTTTTCGAATTGAGCATGGCGGTACCCTTGTGTTCAAACAACAGAAGTAAAGAGACTCCTGTTGTGATGCATGTCGTGGTGGTGAGATGAAAACTCTGTGCTGTCTCACCACAGACAGTGTTCATCATCTCTGCCATCGACAAGACGTCTCCGCGCTGGCTCTGAGCTCTGAAAGAGTCAGGTTCCCAGGCTTCACCACGTGGAGGTGCGGAGTCCGATTTCGAAGCCCACGGGCACGGTAGACACGGTACCCAATACCGCCACAAAGTGACTTGTCACTTCTTGATGATACCAACATCATCTATCGTATGCAAAAATCCGTTCAATTTCTTGGCAACGCCCCGCGTGCCGCAAATACTGTCAGATGTCAGGTCATGTGACCTCAGGTTCTATATCACTCTGGCCTCGGTGCAGATCCCGGTATCGTGTATGCTATCTGCATCATAGTCGGTTCCACCGAAGCTTCTCGATATACACCACTTCGTGTATATATATCTCAGTAAATAGTTCACTGATCAATCAATACGATTCCTCAGCACCCATCAAAAACGCGAAAATCAAAAATCAAAACACCAACTTTGGTAAGACCCATCGCACAACACTGCGAACCTTTTGGGTTTTATATCCATATGGAAATAGGGGTATTCAGATTTAGGCGATGATTTGTATTGACAAATTTGAGATGATCCACGAGCCTCCTTTCTAGTACCGGAGCCAGATGTTAAAGTGTCAAAAATTGATTGTAAGAGTTATGTATTTATCTCATATGAGGTTGAGGTTAAATACATTGTTTACCAGCCATGTGCTCCTTCCCCAATTGCGGCCCTAGTTTCCGCTGCGCTGATTGGTACAGGCAGCACCTGCCTTCAACACCAGATACGTTATTTCGATTTGATTTAGGCTACCTTATCTCCTCGGTTTGTTGAAAAATAGTTCTGAGAGTGAGGTTTCTCAGCTCTTGTATAGGGCCATACTGACAGATTGGAGAAGATCTAGGAGCCGTTTCGCGATATATGGCCACCCGGAGGACACAGAGAGTTCCCAACCCTCGTAATAGGCTTGATCATTCACCACCTTCATGTGCTACTAAGGCTACCCCTGCAAAGAAGAAGCCGGCAAAGACAGCTATTAGAAAAACCAACTCTTCCAAGGCTGTTGCTGCTAATGCACTGGCTTCGCTGGAAGTGCCAGCGTCCGTCGTTCCAACACCAGCTGTCCGATTTGAAGATGAGGCTCTGCAGCCTCAATCAAAGCTACTATCTCCGGCTTTGTATTGTCAGATGTGTGACAGGGAAAACATGAAGGAAGCAGAAGGTTGTTGTATTGAGTGAGCTATGGAAAGCGAATATATACACAACCTGGAAGCAGTCACGCGGCAATAGTACACGTGAGACCCAATACACGGTATACCAGGTGAATTGGGGTGCCAAGCTGACATGTATGAATCGAGACATTATTGAGAATTAACACTATAGGCTTCGACTCGTACATGCGTTTGAGAGTGGGTAGGAGCGCGTGTTCTATCCAATACTTAAAGTTTTCGTGGCTATAGTAACCCTTCTTGATGCCTGTACAAGAAACATAGACGTGGATGCTATACGCAGGAAAAATTGCCCTCGTCTTTCCAGACCTTATATCCTGAGTGTATCGAGCCGAGTGGCCGATGGGAGCATACGCATGGTGTCTCCATCCTGTCTTCCCACTGAAAATCGGCCCATCAAGAAACACTAGATCTTCAACCTTCAACTGCCTCATAGCGCGCCTGTACATATCCCTGAGCTCGTCATTTTGATGGATAGAAAACGGTCTCAAAGTGCGCTCGCTCCATCCCCGCTCTTTCAACAGCCGCAAAACAGTTGATTGACGAACGATGACTTCTCTCTCCATCCATAACCCGTAGACATATTCGTCCTGATACATCCAGCCGCTCCGGAGTAGCTCCTCAAACAGGGCGTCCTTATCCTCCTCAGTTAACCCCCCATAGAGAGAAATCAATCAAGTTCACACATCACATTTTGGCGGCATCATCTTAAGCATATAAATCTGACAACTTGTCAGTTTGAGCTCGAAGTGACTGAGCAATATTAGCGTTGTACTCTTGCAACATACAACGATAACCCTTCCACCAACCCGGACTGAACTATATTATTTCAATTATAAGTTGAATAATTATATAATATTCAAGATTGGCACATACGACCATAGGACGTTGAAAACAAGGCTTCCCGTTCGCTCAGCCCTATTTAAGCAACGTACCGGCGGATTAGTAGTTAGGTGGGTGACCACTAGCGAATACCCGCTGTTGTATGTTTTCGAACTTTTCTTCGTCTTTTTTTTTTCAAAAAAAAAATAGATCTACTCCGACCTGAAATGCTCCAAGGCCAACGTGGCGCTCATGGACTCTTTCGTTGTACTGCTTTTTTTGTAAATTATCACTCAGCCTACACCTACACAGACAAAACGATCTGCGAGATATCCAATCTAGCCACAAGTGACATGCCGCACTGTTATTACAGTCCAATCCATAGTATGATACCAACAACCATATTATATATGAAGCACCTCCAAATATGATTTTATGTGTGGTGACAGCAGTCACCCTAGACTTTCACTACATTATTGAAATCGTAACAAAAGTACGGAAGTACCACGATTGCAATCAGCCATACTGTGTGGATGCTGCTGCGATTGAATTCACTATACTGTACTTACGCACCGCATGATGCGTATGGTGTGATTGTACGTTTTGTATTACGGCCTGTTAGAAAATCAACCTCAAACGGCACACCACGCACCACATGAACGGTGTCGATAGGATATTGATGGGATGGGGTCGGGTTATTGTCAGCAGGGCTGTCGAGCAGCAGCGGCTCAATGATGCTACTCGACGACCGGGACTGAGACTGCGATGACGAAGATTCTGCCTGCGACGGTATCGGATGAGGCCTGGAGTCGTAAGAAACGATCCATCATGGCGAGGTTTAAGGATAGGCCGCCGCCTTCATTTTTATATTTTTGGCTTGCTCGGTTTGGGCCAGTTTGGGCCAGTTTGGGCCAGTTTAGCTATAAATTTCTGCAATACCTTCACCGAAAATTGAGTCTTATTTGGTTCTACATTCATATAATATCAACCCTACGACACCCTATCCTTCCCTAAACCAAACGAACCGTCCGAACTACGATTGCTTCCCGACCCTGATTCGATCGATCACCAGCTGCTGTACGCTTACGTTTCGATCGCGACTCGTGATAGGTTTCGTTCGCCGTCGAACGAAGCGTACCATCGAACGAACGAGTCGTAGTGCGTTACGATGGGAGCGCTGGGTGGGTTGACCTTGGGCGCTGGATCAAAGTTACGGTTGTAGCTTGACATTGGATTTGAATGTTGCTTATGAGTTGGCCAAAGAGCGGCCGAGTTGTTTGTTGCAGGGAATTGTAGACAGTATGCATTTATGGTTGGTAGCAGGCAACATTAGACACAGAATACGGCAGCCTCTGGCGGAAGGGAAAGATTAACTGAGCAGTACGGCAGGAAAAATTCCAACCATGGCATACTTATTGCCAAACCATTATCCGATTTCCAGGCAAACTGCCACAGTGCATTGACAAGGGGAATACTGGCGAGATGACTTCTGGCTGGCTATAGTGACGAAGCCGTGAAAGAGACTTTCATTCGCTGATCGAAAGCTAAGCAGGTGGCCAACATCTGTAATGGGTACTGATCAGCAGTGGCTTGAAGTACGGACACCTTACCACGTGTTGGACCGGTGTTGTTCATTTGTATCATAGACGCATCGTGTAGACATAGCGTTCCGACACAACGTAGTGGTAGTTTGCAATAAACACCTCGGTACGCCTGGCTGTTGCCTTTGCATACGTTGTGACCTCTCAGGGGATACTTGGAACGGAACAGACGCTAGAGCAGAGGCGGTTCTTTTATAAGCACCCCCTTAGCAAAAGTGCTTCTTAACATCCTCTCTTCCATACGAGATTAGGAGTAACCAACACACAGTGCAGAACAAGTACGGCGGAATTTTATTGAGAAGCAAGTTCCACAAGTAGTACTATGAATTCCTGGTGGAATGCTTTATTGGAACACAACAGCCATGGTGGCACCATTAGTACTGTGTTGGCTGAGGAGCTGTTTACAAGTGCTGGAATCTGTTGAGAAATGATGGGTTCAGTACAAGTCACTAGAAGAAAGGTCTATGAGGAAGTCACAAATACAGGCTCTACAAACGCGAGACAGGGCAGGAACAAAATAGAAGGGAGACCTCAAAAAGCCTGTCTAACATAACCCAATCAATAGGTTCCACAACCACTTTGGACTGAATGGAGGGTCATGTTAAGACAAAAAGTGATACCACACTCTATCCCAGTGTTGATTGGTATAAATACCTTCTCAACAGGTCACACCATTCTAATAAGACCTGTGTTTGCATACAGTCGCGTCCAAACTCCCACACGGATGCACCGGCACAAATCGAGCGAATACTCCTTCCTCCGAAGACTGCCAGGCCACTTGCGAACTTCATTCCCATTTAGAGGATAGGGATAGCAGAGGGTTTCGAGGCTTAACAGCTAGGATGCTTGCAAGCCATTGGATATCTGTGGGACTATAGCGCCACTCATGCTACTTTTAACGATTGTCAAGCTTGTTTTGTATCCCTCAAGCACTATGACGCATTTAATGTGGTGGGCAGCCATGCTTATTATAAAAGCCTTCCCATCTCGTCGACTGCCATTGCATTGTTGCTGCCTCACAAATCTCGTCGACAAAGACCCAGCAGGCAAAGTCAAAAGAAATGGTATCCACATTGGTCTGCACTGGTCGCGCATCATACACAACGCCTATCTTAACTCCCAGAAGGTTATCCCTGTACATCGCATCGTACCCCAAAGCTATCATAGGTTGCTCTTCCTTAGATTTTATATACAATCCCACCAGTATACATAACCTTGTTCTGCTCACTCATTATGCCAAGCGCCTTCTCCGCTTCATTAATATCAAACGCCTGGTTTCCTGCTCCACCATCCAACCTTGCATTGATGGCCGCAAGGAGAGGTTCGATGTCAGCAGCATCATTGGCAAATATTGGGCCATCGATGAGATTACCAAGAGTAGTCTGGAAGACCTGCAGACGCGCTGGTGAGACGTCTTGCGACTCCTGAGACTCGGCCTGTGTTGACGGCAGTTGTGACTCGGGACGCGAAGATGCAGCGCTGACTTGTGAAGATGGCCCAGCTCCCAGCGATTGTGTTCGGCCCGTCGTACGCTGTGTGGTGCGTTGTGTTCGAGGCGTGACGCGGTAGAGTTCGTCATCATCTTCCACTTCATCTTCGTCAGCCGGTGCCGGTGTGCGGGTAGCTGTCGTTGTGCGTTGACTGCGAGTAGAAGGGCCGCCTGTGCGCGGTATAGTTGTAGTCTCCTGCTCGCCACCGTCCTCATCGTCATCATCAGACTCGCCTTCATCCGTCGACATGGCATCGGGGTCGCGAGCGGTCTTCCTCCGCTTGCGGCGATCGTCCTGGACAACTTCTTTGAACAACGCAAAGCGCAGAATCTGCTCAGCAACATCTGCGTCCTTCTGCTCGACCCTTTTGGATAGTCGAGCCTTCGCGTGAGCGGTGGAGAGACGAATGAGCGTTTCGAGGGTACGTGCTGTGATGGGTGAGGTACGGCGAGTGCCTGAGTCGAGTTCATCGTTTCGTAGCGCAGAGTAGGTAGCAACAATATGGTCTGCTGCGCCCTTGGTAAGGATGGGCTTTTCACGCTTAGCGTACTGGATGTACTTTTTGATGAAGGGAATGCTGAGCACTTCGGTCCTCCGCGAGGAGCCACGACCGACGGTGACAGTGACTCCGGAATGAAGCATAGGGTTAAACTTTTCATACACCTCTGTAGGACGGTTGGCATCGGCATCTGTATCGAGGCCTACACCAAGAAGTTGAGCACCATCCTCACGAACAGGTGCACCTTCCTCTGTGCCCGGCTGACGGAAACGATGCATTCGAAGAACATGTTCCGAGATCTGCCTGTCGCGGGTATCCTCGATATCGTCGGTAACAACGAAGAGCAAATCGAAACGAGAGAGGAGGGAATCAGGTAGCGCAATGTTGCGATGCGGATCCTTGTGAATATCGTATTGGCCAAAGATAGGGTTGGCGGCTGCAATGACACTGCATCGAGCGTTGAGAGAGGTGTGGATGCCGGCTTTGGCGATGGTAACAGTCTGCTGTTCCATGACTTCATGAATGGCTACTCGATCGACATCGGACATCTTGTCGAACTCATCGATACAGACAACACCTCGATCAGCCAATACCATAGCACCAGCCTCTAGACGACGTTCCCCCGTCTCCTTGTCCGATGTGACAGCAGCCGTCAGACCAACACCAGATGATCCTCGACCAGTCGTTGCAATCGCAAGTGGGGCAGTGTTGAGTACAAAACGAAGTAATTGCGACTTGGCAGTCGAGGGATCACCGACCATGAGGATATTGATGTCTCCCCTCAAGTGTGTTCCGTTATCTAGGTTCTTTTCCTGGCCTCCTAGGAGTAACAGCAGGATAGCTTTCTTGATGTAGTCATGGCCGTAGATAGACGGTGCCAAGGACTGGGAGAGCAGTTCAAAGACTCGCTTGCTCTTGGCAATCTTATTTATGTTGCGAATATCTGTATCAGTGATGCTGACTTGAGCGATGCCTCCGCCTGACTTGGATGAGAGAAGGATAACGTTATTGGCAAGAATGAGCGTGCGGAATGTCGAGCTACCAGTGCCGGCATTACGATTTCCGAGTGAGCGGTAGATGCCAACAAGCTGAATGCGGTCACCAGGCTTGACACGGTCGACAAGGTCGTCGTCCATTATGACATCGACGGATCGTGGCAGCTGACCAGCAGGTGCACGCTCTGGCATCTCCTGAATGGAGATGGTCTGATGATCTCTGTAGATACAGTAGCCGTACTCTGTAACGAGCTGTTACCGTTAGTTCCCATTTTGTTCCCATAGGACTTCTGTTGTGCTTACTGGATTACCCTCTTCGTCTTCTGTAGGGTAAACGCTTGTGCTTGCAGCGCCCGTTGTCATAGTCTGGTCCCTGTATTCGCGAAAGTGAAACTTTTGCTTGTTCTCGTTGTAGTGTACACTCTTGACCACTTTGGGTCTGACTAGTGATGTTTTTGTGACGATGCCCTCCAATGAAACCATGTGGTTCAGTTGGTTGGAGCTAAGTGTGCGTGGGTTACATGAAAATTCACCAAAGCTGCCAATGTAGGCGCAGTAGTATACAACATCAGGGCCAGACTCAGACTTGGGACGGTCGGTGAATGCCTCAACCACACTCTTGAGAGCATGATTGAAGGCCTCTACGAAGTCGAAAGGTTGGTTCAGGAGGCCATCGGCCAGCTCGCGGTTGTGCGCTCGAATCTCGTCAATGCTGACCTAGAAGATATAATTAGAATGCATTCGAAAAGTGAAATGATATCTGACATACTGTGAGTCTCCTCAAGCCCCTGTTCAGCATCACCAAAATATCTGGTCGATAGCTGGGTGGGTCAGCATGCGCTTTGTTTACCGTTCGTTATGGGTCGCATTACCTTCTTCTGGACACATCATCTGCACAATTATCAGCAGCTGCTCCGTTTGTAAGATTGGTAGTATGTACCTGGGTCCAGGAACTCCTGTGCCAGACGGATGCGCCTCCGCAGCTCTTCGTCTCTAATCACCTCGGCCATGGTGCAGAATCTGCCTGTTGTATATTTGAAGAGTGCCTACTGGATGTGCAATAGCTTTCCAATACAATTAGGTAGGGTAGAGTAGGGACCTTGGGGTATCTTGAGAAAAGCACAGCCGTTGTTGACAGGGTGGAGAGGGGCAGTCTGATCGACTGGGTAACCGAAACGCGAAAATGGCAGGAACGCGTTGGGCTATGCCACTTTGGGATGAGACG
The DNA here is from genome assembly GCA_026120165.1 of Leptosphaerulina australis. Classification (NCBI taxonomy): domain Eukaryota; kingdom Fungi; phylum Ascomycota; class Dothideomycetes; order Pleosporales; family Didymellaceae; genus Leptosphaerulina; species Leptosphaerulina australis. Next base: position 155,161 of record JALRMI010000020.1, read on the forward strand.
CGCAGGGCTCCAATCATCCATCCTCTTTCGGCATAGCTCGCTTTTCCTATCGTCCTAATCCTCACAGCAATCACACCCCACTTGAGCATTACCTAGCACTTTGGTCCTTTTCGAATATGATGCTGTACGATCCTACGACATAGAGAGCTCATTTCTTTACTAACTTGCCTTTCGAAAACAACAGTCAACACAATATAGTACCTCGTGTCTTCCTCATTACCGGCACTTCGACTGGATTCGGAGAAGAGCTGGTCAAGGTTGTCCTCAAGAATGGCGACCATGTCGTTGCCACAGCCCGCGACAGCTCAAAGCTGAAATTTGATGGTGCGGACGACTCCAATAGTCTCTTAGTTGATCTCAATGTCACAAAAAAAGGAATCAATTGACAAGGCCTTCGACAATGCGATCAAGCGCTTCAAGCGTATCGATATCGTTGTGAATAATGCCGGATACGGTCTGAGCGGGCCGTTTGAGACACTCTCAGAAGAGCAGCTAAGGAAACAGATTGAATTCAACTTCTTTGGTTTACTCAGTGTGACAAGAAAAGCTTTGGAAACAATGCGAGGCCTCAGGACTGGAGGCGTGATCCAGCAGGTCACGTCCATTGGGGGCCAAGTTGGTGATTATATTTGGCTCATACAGAAACAAAATAAACTAACCAATCAGGTGTACCTTCCTTCTCTATCTACTGCGCATCCAAGTGGGCAATCGAAGGGTTCACAGAGGCACTATCGAAGGAAATTAAGCCAGAGTGGGGCATCAAGTTGACCTGCATCAAACCCGGCGGCTTTCGCACTGACTGGTCAGGTCGCAGTATGGAGTTCGGTGAGATTAGGAATGATGCGTACGACCACATCGATCCGAAAGAGAACGCACAAGGAAGGCATCACACCCAAGCTGGCGACCCTGCAAAAGCTGCAAAGGTTTTCTATGACTTGGCTGTCATGGACGATCCCCCGCTTCGATGCATTGTTGGTACTGATGCATATTTCACCATTAACAACAAGCTCGATACATATAGAGATAATGTGAAGAAATTTGAGAAGTGGAGTAACAGCACTGATGTTGACGATTACAAAGCCCCCAGCTAGACACGAATCAATACTACAAACGCAGGGGTACGTAGTAATCGACAACTCTCAATACACACGAGCGACTGCATCGCACCTGACGAACATAAAGAAATGGCACACCACTTTCGAGGCCAAGATCGGATATCTTTAACAAATATTGACATCACCGTACCATAATCCGACAAAAGTTTGCTGTATCTACACAACAGATTCTCTCGATATCCTCGGCAATGAGGCACAAGTTTTATACCACAGTACTACTGTGTTACTATGACGATCTCCAAGCAGACTTGGCTACCGAAAACCAAGCCTACCAAGAGCTTCTGGATGATCCCCGGGAATGGTGAAGCAAGTTGGCCGCAGCAAATATCCCACACTCTTCCAGATGGCTCTTGATTTTTTTTTCATCCCATGTACCAGTTGCGAGTGTGAGCGTTGCTTCAGCATTGCCAAACGCACTCTCACTGTCGATCGAAACTCACTTCTACCGTCATCTGTTGAGGCTCTACAACTGCAGAAGAGTTGGCGCAAGAACAGGGTTGTTTCAAGCCATCTGAACGAGCCTTTTGCACACAGTGAAGCATTTAACAGAAACAAAAAGTAACATAAATCCACACATTGAGATATTGCATACCGCTTTTACTGTAATTCTAACGCTTTACCTACCAAAAATGCTCATCTCACTTCATACCCCCAACCCCGCATAGATTGGAGGTCTTCGAACTTCTGGCGCCTCATTCGTGAGCTTTTGCTTTTTGCATCTTTAAAATGCTGAATATTAATGCTTAATAGTCTTGTGAATCTCAATGAAGATGAAGAAAATATTGAGGTATCTAAGTGGAAACATCAATTCACAGTCAAAAAATCATGTTAACCGTTTCTTGCAACCTACTACGGCCGTAGTACGGCGTACGGCGCTGTACGGCTCATTGCTTGGCCGTACAGTACCACGCTACTCCATGATCGAGCCGTATCGTAGTCAAAGTACGGTCAAAATTGCCGTAGTACGGCCTAACGAAAGCCCTGCCCATCGTTTTCACAGCTCATAGCTTTTGACGGCAGGACTGCCGATATTTGCCCACTGATCACAAACTCCACAACCAATACTGCAGTCATCGAGAGTGCGACAATGTGGAAACATGGCGATGCGTATTATATATTTTTTTCAGTACGCGCATGTTGTAATGCCCCGAGCAGAGAGCCTTATCTTGCGCCGCCAGGCGACAAATATCATATAGCCGTTTGCCGAGCTGAAACCGTGACTGGACCTTATTTCGATCGTGAAGGAAAAGATTGCCAGAGACAGAGTGAGGGAACGACGATCTTGGCAAGTCATGAGGATGTGTATGCACCAGGGGTCAGGGCGTCATGACTGTGAATTGCGGAAGAGACGTTATCTATTATCACTATGGTAAGTAAGCCTAAAGATGAGGGGACGTGTGGTGAAACGGAACTGACGAGAAACAGTGAGACCCAGTGTCGGGCTATGAGACCGATCAGTTTTACTTTGGCTGGAACTATCTTGAGTGGGATAATGGATGGTCTGTTGTTGTTTGAAAATCTATACTGTTTGTGAAGGTTTCAAGTGTTCGATCTATTACGATTGATGAAATGACGATGGATTGGCAATTTACTCGAACAGGTTCCTTTAGGCGTTTGTTGACACGGCAAAGGGTATCACATAGGTGATAGGTGAACCAACAACAGTCGTTGCAACGAGGTGAGCAGATGGGTTGATTGTGATTGATTCTTG